>JAPQRP010000020.1:634904-662301 GCA_037367295.1 Apogon hyalosoma
CTGTAACTGTTGCTGTCACTGTCTTGTAATGTATGTGGAAATGACCAAAAATAGTCACTTGCCCGATAAAGGGTTAAAGTAACCATTAAAGGTACAGTGGATAAGATGTAGGCAGATTTAGGAAGCTCTGATTGCAAAAATGGAAAATAATATTGATATTAATGTTTTCACTAGTGTATAATCACATGACTTATCTCACAATGGGCCGTTTACGTCTACAAAGAATGTTCACTGGCAGCTGAATGAGAGCTCAAGTGAACTGAAAAATAAGTGATTTCAGGCAGCAATTCATAAAATGTATTCATTCGAGCAAATAGTTTTTTGTGAATGACACAATGCTAATTTAATACCATTTGAGAGACAGTTTCATCGATTTGAATGCTTCACAGACGCCCAAAACACTGCGCACTGAACATGGGTCGATGATACCTTGAGAAAGAGTAATCACAGTAATAATTATTTTATCTTTAGTCTTGAAGCTTGCAAAGTAATCCACCACAAATGTGCACTTGATACATGATGTAGCGCTGTGCTGCACTGCAATTTGGACCAGATTAGATTTCTAGGCAAGAACATTTCATTTATTTCAGATTCAGCTCCCTGCTTTTATCCTCTACTATATTACCAAATAAATCCCATTGGAATGAACACGTTTGTAAATTTCTACACATGTGGTCTGAATGCAATCATAACCACATAAGACATAAATTGTAAACTTCTTGTTTTAACATGACATGACCATGAACCTGTCCATGAGAAGTAAATTGGTAGGAAAGGAAAAGCGTGAAAATTGCCACATTGTGCTTCACAACATATCCGATTTTGATTTTGCATCTTATATACTATGTTTATTGTATTTAAAGACCCACATGACTCATATTAATGGATTATAATATAGTTTTAAGTTGTTGTGAAATGTCCTGAATGAGCTGTACATGGCCAAATAAAAGCTTGTTCTCAATTGCAGGCCCCATAAAAATAACACGTATAAATCTCTGTTTCTTGTTAAACACAGTTTCCATGTCTACAAGTTTAATTTAATATATTCAAAGATATAATCTGGCTGCTTTCAACACTTCTGGATCTACTTAGATCTCATCTGAAGTGTTGTTAATTTTGGTCACTGAAGGTGTGTGTCTTACCTTGGTAAAGAGACTGCTATTTTTAGAAGCAAGAACATTTACAAAATAAAAGCTTTGTTGAACAATGGATGGTTTTAATCCAGTGGAATGCTACAGGGCTTTTATTTTGAAAGGGAAAGGTAGTGGAGCATTTGTTGAACCACGCATTGTGTTACTATAAACTTGCAAATGTGAGCGGATCACATGAGATCCACATCACTCATATCAATGGATTATAATATAGTTTTAAGTTGTTGCGAAATGTCCAGTATGAGCTGTACATGGCCATAAGAAAGTCTCTAAGGAAAAATATGTTAAAAATTCTACACTTGTGAATTAATATTCTCACGGCAATCCTGTATGAGGTCCATAGTTACTATTTTCAGTCTTGATCACAACTTTAAAACTTAATTTCATCATCACATCTGTTTACTTTAGTGAAAACTTTGATTCCTATAAAAGCTGGATCTCTAATAATATCTGACGAACAAATAAAAGCTTGTTCTCAATTGCAGACCCCATAAAAATAACATGTATAAATCTCTGTTTCTTGTTAAACACAATGTCCATGTCTACAAGTTTAATCTAATATATTCAACGATATAATCTGGCTGCTTTCAACACTTCTGGATCTACTTAGATCTCATCTGAGGTGTTGTTAATTTTGGTCACTGCAGGTGTGTGTCTTACCTCGGTAGAGAAACTGCTACAAATGTGACACGGACATTTACAAAACTAAAAGCTTTGTTGAGCAATGGATGGTTTCAATTTAGAAAAGTGCATTGTGTTACTATAAAATTGTAAATGTAAGCGGCTCAAATATGATTTCTGACTAAATTGTCCTGACTGTAATAATTCACATAAAGGCCAGCACAGGTAAATAAAGCCCCTGGAGAGATGGTAAATGCACCATCTCAACAATAGCTTCGTCAAATATATTCCACTTAAGGAATCCATTTAAATTTTTTTTCTCTCTGTATTTTCTGTCTGACACATTTTTTTTTCTTTGTCCTTTTCAGACTCTTTACTATAAAATTAGATATTTAGTTGGAAAATGTCTCTTCAATTGCACCGCAAAACTCTCTGTGATGGACAAAGAAAAGAGCAGCATTCACAGCGTGCAGGGCAAGAGGAAGGATATTCTTTTGTGTCTGCTTTTATTACAGAGAAAATGAGCCTAAGTCTCGCAGACGGAGTGGAAGCGGCAAGGTTATACAGAGGTTCCTTCTGAAAATGTTCACTCAGATACAATTTTAAAAGCCCCTCCTGTAACTAATCCATGAAATAAGCAAGATCCAGACAGTCTCAACTGTGAGGTAAGGGAGGCTGTGTGTGTTTGTGGATCACGAACATGACCCTGGAGTGGGAGAAAGGGAGCGGGGCGGGTTTTCACACATTCGACACATTTACTGGATGTTCTCTAGACTGAAGTTGCGCCAACAAACAAGTGGATTTGTGTGTTACTGATACTGTTGTTTCCTCTCTCAGACAATACAGAAAGGCTTTACCATCTTTCACAATTTCCCGACAACTTAAATCCGTTGCAGTTTGCTGTTGCTCTGCAGCCACTCTCCTTCAAAACCAAAAATACATTCATCGAGGGGAAACAAAAAGAACATATTTCATTTTGCGCCAAACATCATGTATGCAACAAATCCAGAAAAGACATTACCAGTGTACTTTCTCAAACCTAATAGTCCCGAAATCACATTAAATGAACTTGTATATTTATTTAGATGTTAATGAATAAGTAAGTATAATTGCCTAATTGCCAAATTTACATGAAAATTACAATGATTACTCAGAAATCATGTGGTAAGCAATTATGATCTACATAGTTCTTTTATTCCACTATAAAAGCTGTCAATGCTCCATTAACCACATTAACAAGTACTTGTACATTAATAACAGGTCAAATGTGTCAGTGGTAAGTGCTGATAGCAGCAACCCACAGACAGTCATCATTCTCCACACATATGCACAGCGTCTTAGGGTGGTTTAACCCTTTACTGGACAAGTGACTATTTTTGGTAATTTCCACATACATGACAAGACAGTGACAGCAACAGTTACAGTGAGGACAGTGCATCAACAATCTCAGGTTAAATGTGGCCTGCAGGGTCTGTAAGGTCCACCTCTGCATGATCAGTGAGCGTACCTGCTTTGTTACCGTAATTTCCGGTCTATAAGCTGCTAGTTTTTTCTGACGCTGTGAACCCACAGCTCAAACAGTGATAATTTATGTTTCATGGGCAAACGATTGATCCGGCTGTTGAAGAAGGAAGTAGAGCTGCTGCACGTAAACTTGGCATCGCTGAATCGATGGTGAGGCGTTGGAGACGGCGGCGTGAAGCGTGGGTGCGGCTTATAGTCTGGAAAGTACTGTAGGTACCATGATGCAATGGTACTAATGTAAGTAACGATGCTCAAAGTGATGTGTATGTTGACGGGGT
The DNA here is from genome assembly GCA_037367295.1 of Apogon hyalosoma. Taxonomy (NCBI): domain Eukaryota; kingdom Metazoa; phylum Chordata; class Actinopteri; order Kurtiformes; family Apogonidae; genus Apogon; species Apogon hyalosoma. The sequence goes on from JAPQRP010000020.1 coordinate 638,479, forward strand.
CTGGATCAGCATTTATGTTGTTGTGATGTTCTAATGTTCTAAAATACATGTTCCTTTCACCTTACATATGTTTTTCTTGTATGTTTTATCGAAGTGGCCACGGTACTGTGGGACTACTTTCTCATTTATTACCACAGAGCCAATCAGTGCCCTCGTTCTACAATGCGTAGACTGGTAACCTGCAACCTGACATCCTGCTGCCACAGTGCTGTGACAAAAAGTGTCGCACATACCAAGTGCCTGTCCGCTTACAGGAAGAGGCGAGGGTATCAGTTACTGGAAGCTGGTTTGTGCGCCTGTTCACACTTTCAGTTTCAGCATGCTTTCAAACAACATGAAATGTGGCGACTGTTTTGCCTCATATGAGGAATTTGCCCGGGTTTTTGTAAATCAGCCACTGGGACAAGGTTCAGAGTGCAGAATTCAGATCATTTGATTGGTTCTGGCAATAGGCAAACCAGTATTTTGTAGCAGCCATTGCCATTTTTATATATACTTCTTGGATTTTTTTTTTTTCCCCACTTATAGGTAAGGAACCCGATATGGTTACTTCATTAATCCTGATTTTCTCCTAGTAATAAAAAAAAACAAAAACAAAACACATTTGAAACATTTCACAAAAGTAATACAGTCTTGCTGTGTCCTCCGATAACAAGGTATTTTATGAGGTTTATGGCACATAAATGGTTTTGGGTCAGTCTTGCTTTTCTCAGCATCAGCATCACTTCCACAAACCGCAGGCAGCTGTTTGTCAGCTGCATTTCATTCTTGATACCAAACAGCAAAATGGGGTGATTTGGAAGCTGAAAAGCCAGAGGGTGCAATATGAAGACACAAATCCAACTAAATAAATGTTTACGTAGCTTATTTGCTCATTTGGTGACAGTATACACTCATGAACATCTGTGTACGATTAATACAAGATGTAAATAAGCTAAAGCAATCCCTAGTTAGATGAAAAAAACAAGAAGGAGGAAATACAGGTAGAAAAGGGCAGTGTATTATATCAGAGTCTGAGTGTTAAAATGATCTTCCACCAATTGAAAACTTTTGATGACAGAAAAAAGCATCACGAAATGAACGTTCTGACAAACTGTTAAGTCGACAGAGAAGAATGGGACAACATTCTCAGCTGGTTCCTCAGTTCCCAGATGTTCACTCGTTGTTAAAGGAAGAGAGGAAACTATACAGTGATAAACATGGCCCTGTCCAACTTTTGGGAGATGTGTTGTTACCATCAAATTCAAAATTACCTTATTTTTTTCTTTAAAATGGCATGTTTTCTCAGTTGAAAGGGTTCTATGTAGTTCTATGCAGGGGGAAGTCACTTAGCAGAGCACACTTGTATCCACCAACTGGATCAGTCACTCAATAAAGTATGAAGTTCATTGTTGATACACATCTGAATTATAGTATCATCATAATCTTCTTCTTAAAAGTAAATCTTATGGCTGGTAGAAATAACACTTTGCCTTATAATCTTCACATGTTACATCAACTGATAGTTTACATTATAGCTCTGTTAGCTTTGCTCTGTTTTTACACCAAAAACACACACAGTAAAACCACTAATCACCTCTGTTTTCTGTACAGTTTGCGTTGTCAATAGCTGAACTAAAGACATGTTTGTCCAAGTAGAGTTAGCATCGTGCATGCGCAAATGGGCAGTTGATCCGGTAGTGACAGGCAACAGAACCAACCCATAATGATAAAGACGCTAAACAGCACGTTGGCCCTCTGGACGGAAATATGAGAACAAAAAAAAACCCAAGACGGAACAGTTGATCGACATAAAATGGTATACACACTCTGCAGGAAGGAGTTTTCTTTTCACTGAAGCACTTTCAAGTTAAAATACCACATTAACGCGAAGCATATGTTACTCGGGAATTCTGCTAGCACTTCGGCTAACGCTAACCCAGCTTGCGACAAACACATTAAGTACATATATACATACCCTTCTTTTGTGAGTCTCTTTGCTCATGCAAATGAAACGCGATTAATATAGATTAACAATGAATGATATTTAATTGTGATTAATCGAAATGAATCCACAGTAACCCTGTAAGTCATCTGATTAAAACTTTTAATCATTTGACAGCAGTAATATTTATACCTTCATATGCTTCACAATCAAACTTACCTGTGTGGAAGAAACCCTTTAATTTCATCATCGAACTCCATGTTTTTCAAGTAGAGCTGTGTCCAGTGGCGACAATGACAACAGTGCTCGTAGCTTTCATCACTTTGTCACTTTCTCTTACCTTAAAAGTTGTTTTAGTGCTTCTTATCCCATTTTGTTACTTTCTAATACTTTGTTCAAAGGCCTTTGTGATAGTAGTTTTCATCCCCATGTGAGAGCGGCAGAATTACTCACTTCAATCTAGTGGTTCCGTAAATCCGTCAGATTGTGGGTATACATATATTCAGTCTACATCTCTACAATATAATACATTAGTTATATCATAAAAGCTCTAAATTCCCAGAACTCTACTGAGAACTTTTAGGTCATAGAAATACTACATAAAGCTCCTTAAAAGACTTGATATGTTTTCTATGTTCTATTATGAATAAAATATGAATTTACATGATTTGCAAATGATCATGATCATGCAAATCATTAGAATTTTGTTTTTATTCACATTTTTCATGGCATCCCAGGTTTTTTTTTGTTTTTTTGTTTTTTTTTTTTGGTCATTGAGGTTGTACACAACAGGTTAAAAGTGATCAAAATTCTGGTTTACTTTGAGTGATGGTTTGGAATGAGCATTAAAATGGTCATGCTTCCTTATTTTAAGAGCGATGCAATGTTAACTTCCATTTACTGACAGTATAGTTTATTCTGTCTGTGTTGCAAATGATACCTACTCACCGTGTAAACATGATGAAATGCAAGTGTTTCTTTTTCCAACAGTACTTGAAGAGCGAATCTATTCATTTAAGTGTTAATATATTTTAATCACGTTTCACATGGCTCTTTACAGTTTTGTATGCCACCGCTGTAATGTCTCTATTGTCTGTTATTATGAACATAATGTCTATATTGTTGTCTTGTCTATATTGCATTTCCGTAGTCATTAAAATATGAATATGCACGATAAACACATCACAAAAGGCTGCCACAAACACAATCAATAAGCAGAATTGTTCTATTTGCACACACTAATAGTCTATTTCTTGGAGTTATTCAGATGCAGCTCTTCATAACAAAACATCTATACAGCTCTGAGAAATAACAGATGCCAAAATTTGTCATTTGTCAACTAAACCTTAGATTTAATTTACTTGTTTCCTTTATAATTCTCTCATTATTATTTCCTTATAATTTGAAATATCAGCAGATGTTGTCTTTAGAAGAATGCATTTTAAAAGGAGCAGAAGTTCTTTAACATGAAGCAGCATGTACGTGTGTATTTTTTCTTATTTCTCAGAATAATATGTCATTATTATGCCTTTATCCATCATATAGATATAAGAGTATTTGTTTATTCATTGCACGTCATATATTTTCCTCATATTATACAGGCTGTTGGGTTTATCGGGCGTTAATTGTATAATTTGATCTTGTGGTAAATACGTTTCCTCATTGGGGCTTAATAAAACAGTCCAATCTGATCTAAAAGTCAGTTTGTAAGTGTAAATATGTAAGATGTGAAATGCCAGGTTCATTAAATTGTTTGTGAGCATCTGACTTTATCACAAGGAACTCATTGGTTTGTTTTAAATTCCAGTGCTGAGCGAATGTTTCATGAGCACAGATTAAGATTTAGATTTAGATTAAGCGATCCTTTGTAGTCAGTACACAGTACATTTTACCAAACACTGAAATTCAACCTCTGCTTTTAACCCATCTCTACACTGCAAAAATCTAAATCTTACCAAGTGTATTTTTCTCATTTCTTGTCCAAATATCTCATCACACTTGAAATAAGGCATAATCACCTAAAGAGTAACTTTTCACTGAGATATAAAGAACTTATTTTTAGACAATAGATCTTGAAAATCTTATTTCAATAAATCTTACCAAGCTAATTTTCACTTGTTCCATTGGCAGATTTTTTTGTTACTTAATTCAAGATTCTTTTTTTTTTTTCTTTGTTTTTGCTGAACTCAAGCAAAAAAATCTGCCAATGGAACAAGTGAAAATTATCTTGGTAAGATTTCTGGAAATAAGATTTTCTAGATCTATTGTCTGAAAATAAGTTCTTTATATCTCACTGAAAAGCTACTCTTTAGGTGATTATATCTTATTTTAAGTGTGATGAGATATTTGGACTAGAAATGAGAAAAATACATTTGGTTAGATGTAGATTTTTTCCCAGTATTCTGTAGAGTTCAACCTCGAATTACACTGATTTAGCTTTTTTTGTAGTTTAACATGGATTCTACAGTTATCAAATTCCTGATAAAGACTAACAAAGAGTTAGCATCTCAAAGAATGATTTCTTGCATAACAGCCAGTTCATCAACTCTTGACTTTTTCCTCCTCCAAACTTTCATTATTATTATTATTATTATTATTATTATTGGTATTTAAAAATCCATCCACAGTCGATCTCTGTTTGAAAAGGTCTAAGTTTTAAGCAGACTATTTTACGTGAAAAATCACATCTGAAAGGTTTGTTTTTGTAAGACTGGGAGTGGAAGGAATGAAACAAGGGAGAGAGTAGAGAATAAGACATCAAAAGAATAATTTAAATCCAGAAAAGAGGGAGCACAAATTCAGTTTAGGGGCAGAGGAGGGGGCTGAGCTGCAAAACTGTTTAGAGAACGTGTCACATTCAACATCAGTGTGTTCAATGATGGAACAAAAACAAGAACTCACTTTTGGAGACAAGTAGCAACATGATAACAATAGCATGAGCAGTTATTATGAATAATTTGAATGGAGGAGTTTGTAAAGTTCAGAATATGTCTTAGCTGATTATCATATATTATCACCTTTATTTCTTTATATCATCATTTTCCATCAGTGTGGTTCTGAAATGTCTTGTTTGGTTAGGTTTAAAAATGCACTGTTACTATTAGTTAACCCATACTTAACTGCAATGAATATATAAAAACAGAACTTTTGAGATATTAGGCTTTAATATTAAGGTGGGGTGTAGTATAACACATAAATAATTTTTCCTTTAACTCATAAAGACCCAAACCTCCACCAGCGGCCACAATCATCTACTGATCTAAAATGTTTAATACCTGGTTAATCCACTAATCCTATCACTACATGTAAATAACTGGTGTAAAATACAGTTTGTCGTCTTTTCACGGTCATCAGGTATGACCCATTTGGACGTTCAGAGGCTCCGTAGTTACCGTGGAAACACCGTCATCTTCTACAACATTGATTCACCAGTAAAACCCGTGGAGTCTGATAAATGATAGCGGCTGTAGACGCTTGTTTTTATGTTCAGTTAATGATATGTTTTACCAAACAAATCACGTTTTCTTTAGTTTTTTCTGTTTTTGATATAATAGCCCCCAACTTTAATCTGAGCTTCTATAGACATCTGCATGATCTGTACATTAAATATTAGAAAATACCTGATTTATACTTGAAAATGCAACATATTATTAGAATAAATGATGATAAATCAGCTAAGAGCGGTTAAAAATAGAGAAAAATTCATTTGGGACCTGCCACAAAAGTAGCACTCTCTCTCACATTTCTTTCAAAGAGATACATAATATTTTCTAATATTATGACTGGTATTTTGTATTGATTTACATGTTGTTTCAGGGGTGAACGTGTGTAAATCAACTTTTCTGTTTAGAGGCTTGACAATTTAGAAAATTTTAAATTACCTGTGTGTGTGTTTTATGCACCACATTGTTCTTTTCTTGATCAGTTTATCATAGAAATGTTTTATTTACAGCGCTGTGAATGTTACGGATTTGCCCCCTTTCTGATTTCTTTCATTTTTTGCATTTGTCACACTCAAATGTTTCATATCATCACACAAATTATAATGCCAGACAAATATGACCTGATTAAATACAAAATTCAGCTCTTAAAGGATGATGTGAATTATTAAGGGGAAAAAAACAAACAAACAAACAAAAAAAAAACATATTGCTTCCTAAACCATACAACTGCCATTTTAGGCAGCAACAACCGCAATCAAGCAACTCTGATGAAAAACATGATGTGTTGCTTTTTGAGACCTCTTAGCCTTTTTCACTTTATCAGACATGTTCTTTTTAAGTTATTTCTTGATTGAACGGGTCTGGCAGTAATCAGGCGTAGGAGTGGCTAATGAAACTGAACTCAGCTTTCCAAAATATGCGGTTACACTGCAAAAATCAAAATCTTACCAAGTGTATTTTTTTCATTTTTAGTCAAAGTGTCTCAATACACTTAAAATAAGACAATCGCCTAAAGAGTAACTTTTCAGTGAGATATAAGAGCTTATTTTTAGACAATAGATCTGGAAAATCTTATTTCAAGAAATCTTACCAAGATAATTTTCACTTGTTCCATTGGCAGATTTTTTTGCTTGAATGAAACAAAAAAAAAAAAAAACAAGAAAAAAAAACAACTTGAATTTGAATCTGTTCTTATATCTCACTGAAAAGTTACTCTTTAGGCGATTATGTCTTATTTTAAGTATGGTGAGATATTTGGACTAGAAATGAGAAAAATACACTTGGTAAGATTTTGATTTTTGAAGTGTATTCACAGTTAATTTATGATTTAACAAGGGGGACAATTACTTTTTCACAGAGGTTTTTCAGATAGGTTCATGTAGCTTTTCTCCCCCTTAATAAATGAAATGATGGTTTAAATACTGCATTTTGTATTTACTTGGGTCATATTTATCTAATATTATAATTTGTGTGATTACCAATCAAGAAAAAGGCAAATACATTTTCACAGCACTATATGTAAATAGAAATATTCAGGCACCGGATGACAAACCCCATCCATGCCGAGTCCATATAGGACTGATTTATGCCTCTGTCCTTTTCGGTGCCTTTTGTTTGGGGTGTTAACTCTCTTAAATGTGCATGAGATGCCTGTTCACAGGTCAATACAAGATAAACAGTGTAATTAAGGCTATAACAGATTAGAATTGTTACAGCAGGGTTTCTGCTCATCTTCAAAACATATCTGTGCTTTGGATTTTTTTTTTTTTTCAGGAATATTGAAAGACTTAAAACTAGAATAGACCTACAATACTTTTTTTTTTTTTTTAACCAAAACCCATTAAGCCATTGCTCAAATCTGTAAGAGAATGAGACCTTGTTAAAGCCTCTGTGGTGGATAATTACATTTGTCACAAATTATTCAGTGGTTGTATGAGCTCATGTTTCATATTCATTTTTTGGAAGTAAAAAAAGACTCAGTGGTGAGGATAAATGACCCAGTCTGTGTCTACGGGTAATATTTTATTGATCCTCCAAAAGGCCATGGCCACACTAATGTGTTTTTGTTTTAAAATGCATATGTTTTCCCATGTTCACTACTAGTGTTCATATTACTCTGGGGTTTTAACCGACACTGGAAAACTGGGCTTTTTGAAACCCTGCTACTAATGGTTTTCTTTGTAAACTCCACAATTGTGCTGTAATGTTCACAAACAAAAATGGAGGATTTTAGGCTACGTTTAGACGGTAACGATCCGAACCGAAAAGGCAAAAGTGGCGTTGCGTTCTCACTTTTAATTCCACATTTATTCTGCAAAAGTGTGTGAAATTTTCTATTTATCGATGTAGTATGCACGCCAGGTGGCTAGGTGACATCTCCACCACCACCAAGACCGAGCGCCTGCGTAGAACGTTTCTACTTCGCTTCCTGTTCTCTCCTAGCGCGAAATCCAATCGTAAAACAGCAAATAGAACACTACTCTATAAAGATTCGTGACCGTTTCTTAAATGACTCTCGGATGTAAATTAGAGCGACTAGGGCAACTTGAAGGTCCATCTCAGGAAAATAATCTGATATGTTGTTTTCCTGTCCTGGCTTGTACCTGCGATGTAAACTGTACGCGGTGAGGAAACACTCTTTTGCGTTTTCAACCATTTAGATGGTGACGCGAGAGTGGAGCGTTTTTAAGATTTCCACTCTGGAAGGTGGTTTCTATTTTTTGCGTCTTCAACCCCCAAAAGTGCAGTTGCTGTCTAGACGAAAGACACATCTGATAGAATACTTATTGTTTTCACCTGAGAGCATTGTGTAAACTGGGCCTTAGAAACAATGACTGGATCTCTTCAGTCACTATGCATTCCACTATCCCTGATTCTCTTCTTTTGTGAGACTCTTTTTGTTAGAGTACACAATGTTGCTCTAGACTCCCAGGTGCCAGTTCAACGCTGATACTGGATTACAGGTGCTTGTGTTTCTTGTTTACTCTGTTAACAGCTGTTTTCAGGTTAAATTCTGCTTTAACATTAACAGGAGGCAAGCTCATATTCCAACTGTTTATGAACCTGTACCATATGTATGTACTCAAGGTGGGTTACAATACTAAGATGTAATTTCTGAAACTTTGCCAAGACCCTTGCATGTATAGAAATAATTTCCATATTAAACAAGTTCTAAACATTAAAGAAAACAAATTCCCTCCATTCTCCCCAAAATCTAACCATACACTTTCAAAGATTTTATTATTATTATTATTATTATTATTATTATTATTATTATTATGCTGAGATTAAAACCTGTCCAACAGTTTTACTTAATGAAATTATATTTTATGTAAATTATTTAACTGGTATGGTGACATTGTTGTTAGCATTTCAACCTCACAGCTACCGTTGAAGTTTCCACATTTGATTTTCAGTTGCAACGGAGCCTTTTTATTTCGTACACATTCATTGAAAACATACATGTAGGTTAATTCTTCTGTTATGGTTCTTGACCACAGTGCTAATGAAGATCTGGAGTCGGTCCCTATGCGTCTTCAATGATAGCTCAGTGCTCCTACTATGTGCTAATGCTAATTGCTAATGCTAGGTACTGTATGTATGAGGATGGGTGAAGTAAACCTTACACTACAGCAGTGTTTCTCAAACTGCAGGTGCGAAGGTTTGCCGGGGGGGCATGGGATCATTCCAGGGTGTTTTTTTTTTTTCTTACAGTTAGAACATGTAGCAGGTGGAATCCTGGACTCATTTTAAGGATATACGTCAAACAAATCTACTGCCATGGTGATCTGTCACTAGACCAGACCAAGAGTTTAGGTTTGGAGAATGGACAAGGATTGGACTGGAAAAGAAAAATGTGCAACGTGTCTGTTTTGGCACAATTTGTACAGTTTGCATTTTAATGTTCTGATATGTGCAGTGTAAACAGGCTCATTGCAGCCACTGATACTGTTAAAATGTTCATCTTCGTCACCAAATTGTGTTGTACTAAAAAAAGTAACTTTGTCGTAGTTGTAAGATAATCGCACATTTTAAAAATAGTGTCTCATGGGGCAGTCTTGTTGAGTTTATTTGTATTGTTCAAGCGAAAATCGAAGTTATTTTTAATTTGCACAACAAATTATTCAAAGAAAAGCAAAAAGTACTGTTACAATATTGCTGTTAATTTCAATAAAAGTTGTAATTGCACCGCTGTTGCACTGTTGTTGGGGTTGAGGGGGCCTGGAGATTTTTCATCCTCCAAAGGGGGGCCCCGACAGAAAAAGATTGAGATCCACCACTCTACAGGGATAATAAAGTGAATTAACCTTATTTAACATATAGCGCTGCAGTGTTAAATTCTCTGTATCTAAAGTCTGTCCAAAGACTTGAAATGAGTGTAGATTGCAATATTGATCAAATTTCTTACTGTACTTATGCAACATTTATGAAACACCAATAAAAAGACCTTGAGTCGGAGTGGTGGAGCGTGTAGGAGAGGTTGAAAAGGTAGGAGAGTGCACGGCATGGAGAGTGATCGACAGACCGCACGGCTGAACCAGGAACCCCAAACACCGTCAGGGTCGTAGTCTGGGGACCTAAAACAATGGTGAGAGCAGTATTCATGCTGTCTGCGCAGTATCTCACCTTGGGCTGCCTCCTCTCAGTTTGTGGTTCAGCGGCTGTGTCTGGGTTCGCAGGTTTTACATGCCTGAGTGCCTCACCATGGGGAGTCATGTGTGGCAGCCGCTGTCCAAGGTGCTGAACCCTTCCCCCCCCAGTGGAGAGCGGGTATTTCATGCTGACGGCGAGCAGCTTTGTCCTCACTGGCCGCATTTACACGCACAATTTTACCATTTTTACCAATATTCTGAAAAATACAAAGTAGGCAGTACATATTCCTCTTTACATACAGTCATGTATATTCTGAATTTTATTTATTTATTTATTTTTTTCACTTTTGGCAAATGTTCCATTGTCTGAACTCTGCCTTCCCCTTTCATCCCATCAAACACCTTATTGAACAGATTACTTTTTTGATATTTGTTCTTGTCCTACCAAAAAAAAAAAAAAACCCTAAAGCCTGCTGGTATCCTGATATTTCATAATGTTAAAAAAAATTGGTTTGGCTCTGCTTCCAACCAGAAAAATCGACTTTTCTTTTGAGAATCCATCTGTATCAGAAACAGTATTTGTCTTTATCCCAGCTAACTGTAGATGGGACTGCATTCACTGATGTGAAAAAGTTACAGTATAACAGCCACATATATGCAGTTGTCAATTTAATCATGGAGATACAACCAGGAGATGCAGGGAATATGTGCAACATTAAAAACAAAAGTTTAAAAAAAAACCAAAAAAACAGTGCATTTAGTGTGTATTTAGTGTGACCTCTTTCTACATTTATCATGTTTTTAACTATTTAATTTAGACAATATGACACTTGCTGCACTAAATATCTGGTGTTACCACAATTGTATTGATGTCTGACACATTTCATTCAACACTTGACAGATGGTCGAATATATTTTTTGTAATGGGAATGCATGTTACACGAAATACTGACTTTAGCCTGTAGACGGCATTTAGTCACTGTGCAAATATGTTCTTGCTGTTTCCATGAGAAGAGACTGAGAAATAAATGTGTCCTCATTACAGCCCTTCAAAAATAACAAAACTAAAGGTGGTACAAGACTTTTGCACAGTACTTTTCATGCATATTCTGAATGCACCGCATGTCTATAGAATCCTCATGAAACCAGAATAATATCAGCATGTCTCAGTTGTCTTAAGCAGAAAATGCTCCACTTAGAAAAAGGCCTTCCTCAGAATATCCTAATAGAATATGCAAGTTACCCAAGAACCTAAAATTTTGAATATTGTCATATTTCCAATCCAATCCAATCCAATCTGTTTTTATTTATAAAATACAAAATTAAATAAACACAAATGTTATACTTGGAATGATAGTGGAATTTACACTCATTTGACACATTATTTGGTAGCCTACACCTGGCTAGTATTGTGTGTACCTAATAAAATGGCCAGTCAGTGTATATAATGGCGGTGCAGCTCATCTGCTTCTGCATAACATGTAATGAGTGGATATTTTTTCTTTTCTGGGCCATTCTCTAGATGGTTGTGTAAGAAAATCACAGGTGACCATCAGTTTCTCAAATACACAGACCAGTCTGACGTCAGCAGCTATGCCCCATTCAAAGCCTTTTTTTTTTTCTTTCCTATTCTGATGCTTGGTTTGAACATCGGCAGATCATCTTGATCATGTCTACATGCCTAAATAGATTGAGTTGCTGTTTTGTGATTGGACTGTTAGATATTTACACTCATGTGCTATTGAACAGGTGTACCTAATAAAGTGGCCAGTGACTGTAACATCATAGTGAGGTTATTCTTTATCCTAAATTCTACCTTTTCAATTTTCTATTTTTTCTACAACTATGCTAAATCATGTATAGTGTTCAGCCTTAAATGATAACATGTCTCTATATATTACCTCTTTATTAAACACAGACATTATTCAAAACATACGATTGGCTGATGCCTGACCATCCTTGGGCAAAAACTAAAACTGAAGAGTTTGCTTTTAGTTTTGCACTGCTGTACCTGTAAGTAATTTCTGTGCATTTATTTTGTTTTGTTGAGCTCTTAATGTGACTGAAAACAAGGGCATGAACTCAAAGATCTCTCAAGACTTAAATAAAGCTTGAACTAATGTCTTCTGCAACATACTTTTATGTCAATAACCCAATCTTATAAGGATATTGTGTGTAAACTATTTCACTGATATGTATTAAAACAATAAATGTGATAGTGTTAGGTGATACCACTTTACAATAAGCATAAATGGTTGTTATATTAATTACTAAATACTTAGAATGCAAATACATACACTGAATTGGGCTCATTATGTGGCAAGAAGAATGTTACTGCTGCATTTTTTTTTTATTTTACTTTTGCTATATCTCAGATTCTGAGTCCGTTAGCCTACCCTTTTTTATCCTTTTATCAGTTTGCATGTTAGACCATTTACTAATGTGTTACTTTTATTCATAACCGACAAAGGGGAGCCTGATTTTGAAGTGTCAAAACACATCTCAAGTGTAATCATCACAGTTTATTCCCTGTTAATTTGACACGGCAAATTAAGTTTTTTGAGTAGATGTGTTGACGGTTAAAGAAACAACTTATTAATAAATCAGATGAAGCTGCCAGGTTTAGACAGAGACAAAGGAGGATCAGTGAACGATGAGAGCTGAGGTTTAACAGAGCAGATAAATGGGTCCATTGTTGGTTATGTCTAGCTAACACAGAGCAGTTTATTTTATTTGTTTTATTTTATTTAAGAGACACAGTTTGCAAATAATTTAAACATTAATTAAAGAAAATAATATTAAATGTATTTTTGTTTCACTGATTTTTAATATCCAGCATCCACAGCATTTCTTGCACATGGGTGAGTTTGATTATGAGGCTTATGAAGGTATGAAGTTATTACCCCGCCCCCCGAAGGAGAGGCAAGGGGTATTGTTTTTGGTCCGGTTTGTTTGTTTAACACTTTATCAGCAAAACTATTGGTTGAATTCATACCAAATTGAGTTTCTAGATTGCCAGTGACCCAGAATAGATGTGACTACATTTTGGGAAAAGTAGGGCAAAGTTCAAATTTTTAATGAATTTTTAAAATCTTTTTTTCACCATTTACTTATAATGGGCAAAATTTCAAATCACCATAAAAATTTAAACTTCAACTCAGTTTACTTAAAACATTGCAGAGATATAGGCATTCATGTTAGACATCTCTCTGCAAAAATATCTACGTGATAGCTTGTTTTTGAAATTTTTTTGTAAAATTTTTAAATATTTTTATTTTCCCCTTTACTTATAATGGGCAAAATTTCAAATTTCTATAAAAGCATACATTTTGTTTCATTTTACTTCGGTTGCTTTGGTTTGGTTTATTTATTCGCACAAATAGAAACACAGATAACATAACATGGTAAATGAATATATAAAAATATGTGTGGGAGGAGAGAAGAAGCACTACATGCTTATACAAAGCCCTCCCCCTTCTTCCCCCTTCTACTACATTAATACAAAACATATATAAATAATGAGTGTACAAAAACAAAAACTTCAAACTTGGCACAGATATAATTTTTATATTTCACAATGGAATATGGATGAAAGAGTACCAAAATAAGATACGATACTTGCGGGGGTGGGGTTTGTTGTGCCTGGCATCACTCGGTATAGGATGCTATTATTTTTGCTCAGTTGGCTTTTTGTTAGTCCACGGTTCGGACTAAACTGTGACAGTTCTGACCTTGTTTGGATGATTCCAACCGCATCTTTAGTGCAGCTACTGAGAACACAAACCGTACAGAAAATGGAGGTGATTTGTGGCATTACTGTGGCTGTTTTCTGTCTAAAAACAGAGCTAAGCTAACAGAGCTATGATGTTAAATATTAGCTGAAGCATCATGTGGAGTTTATAAGACACTGTTATTTTGAGCAGTTATCAAATAACCAGCAATATTTTAGATTAAACTCGTTGGTACCATAATACAGATGTGCATAAACAGCACATTTTATAGTTTATTACCCCACTGCCTGAAGGGGAGGCGAAGGTATTGTTTTGGTTCAGTTTTTTTGTCTGTCAGCAACTTTACGCAAAAACTACTGGACCAATTTCCATGAAATTTTCAGGAAAGGTGCGAGGTGGTCCAGAATAGATCTTATTAAATTTTGGTGAATGTAGGTCAAAGGTCAAGGTCACCTAAAATGTGTTTTTGCAATAAGAAATAGGGCAAATCAGGTAAAACGTTTGTGAGGGGTGTGGTTCGTTGTGCCGGGCACCACTTGTTCAGTAAGTGATACCGTCTGTGGATCCACAGCGTTGATCTGTTTGTGGTTTTGGTAGCTGTAAGTGTGTTCTGGTACATTACTTCCCCCTCCCCCCTGTTGAGAGTTTGGAACATCCATCCATACCACATATAAACCCTCTAAAATGTCCAAGGAAAATTAATGAATTTGAAAATGAAGCACATTATATATTAAAACATTAGTCCTATAACATTAGCCTTAATTGTTGACTATCCCACTGAGGATCACCAACTCATTTCATTAATTTCTAAGCCTTTGTACAGACATTTGGTCCTCACTAATTAATTAATCAGAAAACATCATTACTAGGGACTGTTATTTATTTTAATATAATAACAAATGACTTTAATTTAATAACTTGTATTCAAATGCAAGCCGGAGCTATTATCAAGCCACCTTTTGAAAGTTCTTTCAGTATTATGAGGAAATTATGAATATTTGACACAAACCCCCGGTGGAGGGATAGCTGGGAGTCTCTGTGGTAGATCTCATTCTGAATGGCATCTGCTGGCTTTCCACAGAGAGCTCAGCCATATTCAGGAGGTGGTAATTTCAGGAAATAAATTCAACTGCTCCGTCTCTCGCAGGGGGGTTTGTGAAGTTCAAGAGGTCCTGATAATTTCCCTTGCTTTGCAGAGAATTTCAGACCATCATCACATGCGGTACCGCAGAGACAGGAGAGCGCAAGGTAACAGACATCTATGCATCTCTAGAGAAGAACACGCAGCTGTTAATTACTAATGAAGGACACACAGGGATTCTACACTCAAGGTCAACGAAATGAGAGAAAGAAACAAACAGGACAAAAAAAAATCCCTCTGGGTATATTAGCGTGTAATTAAACCTGACATAATGAAGGTAATATTATTGATTTAATTAAGATAAAGTGGAATTGCACACTGTGTTTGAACAGCGAAGTTCTATGTAAAGACACATATTAAGAAAATGACTTTTACTGCCCTTGCTCATGTGGAGAAATTTCTTAAATGAGTAAAAAAAGGAGACGATAACAATAAAGATGATGAATAAATGCCTTCAGACCGTATTGTCGTGAGACTTAACATAAACTGTTTAGTAAAGTTACTCATCCATACTGTCTCACACCATGAACGCTCAGTGTAAACATAATGTAATGGGCTTATTATTTCCTGAACTCCGTATGTAGATGCTTAGTTGAGCTGCTAAGTTTTGAGGTGTAATGACTACACAAGGACGTGATGACATCCAAAACACTTTCAGAGCTGGATGATGATGCAGGGGTTGATGTTACAATTATTTTAACACTATTAGTGAGCTGACAACGGTGACGCACGATGTAGATTTTTAATTGTTTTTCCCATTTAACCCATAAAGACCCAAACATCCACAGGCAAACAAAATAATTTACTGATATAAACAGTTAAATACACTAATCCTAGCAATACATGTAAATAATTGGTGTAAAATACAGTTTGTCATCTTTTCATGGTCATCAGATATGACCCATTTGGACATTCAGAGGCTCCGTAGTTACCGTGGAAACATCTTCTACAACATTGATTCACCAGTAAAACCCATGGAGTTGGATCAATGACAGTGGATGGAGACACATTTTTATGTTCAATTCATGATATATTTCACTGAAAAAGTCACTTTTTTTTTCTTCAGTTTTCTCTGCTTTTGATATAATAATCAATCAGTCAAAGTTTGTTTATATAGCACTTTACAACAACAACATGAAGACCAAAGTGTTTTACATCTAAAAGCATGATTAAAATGATAAGAAATAAATAATACATGAATAACCCTCAATGGTAATTTGAGCTTTTATCAACATCTACGTGATCAGTGAAATAAATATACGAAAGTACCTGATTTTCACATTAGAATGCAAAATACTGAGCATAATATGAGAATGAGTGGTGATAAATCACTAGAGAAAAGTTAAAAATAGAGAAAAATTCATTTGGAAACTACCATATAACAAATACGGGGCTTTTATACGTTAAATAAAATAATAATTAAAAAAAAAATGCAGTTCTGCTCTTGTGTAAAATGTACAGAGTTGGATTTATTCTGAGACTGGACACTGATCTCATGCATAAAAATCTGGTATTTATTCAAGTTATGTAGCATCTCTGGAAGGGCAACCGATATAAACAACTTCATAATTCCTCTTACATGGTCTGTGGCCGAAATTTTAACGCCTGTCCAAATAATTTGTTCAGTATCATTAATGCTAATGTGGAAGTGCAGTTGTACCCCGTCGAAGTACTTACCTGTAAACACTGAATGGTGAGAATGAAAATGAGATGTGTCATATCGTAAGTACCTCAATACAATTAAAAGTAACATTTCAAAAACAGCAGTGGCGCAGTCTTATAAAATAATACCATAACGGTGCTGTCCAATACAACCTGGTCCTTACGTGCCCTATAACATTTGCAGCTTAATGGGACTGCATGGTGTCTTAACAGAAATGATTTAAATTCCCTGGGAGAAACCGCCGTGTTCAGTTTCTTGACATTTTGCTGAAGGTCTAAGGTGTAGATAGGTGCATATGTAAAAGCTCCTTTGCCTTTTCAGAACTGGCCTCGAGGACTGTTAACAGACGTAGACCCTGGGCAACAAGGGCATAGCTTTTCACATACCTTTGGTGGATTTTACCCATAAAGACGGTTATAAAATCACAATTTTATTTCACTTGTGCACTGACAGTGGTGTTACAAATAAGAATATTCTGGCTCGTCTGCCGGTTAAACGTTAAAGAGGACTGACAGAGGTTAGAAGAGCAGGAGGAAGTGCCGCGTGACAAATTTCAGTTCTCCATGATATAAACTATTCAATGCAAAGGGCGTCTGATGGACAGCAAGGATGCAGAAAGTGTAGGATGCATATACTTACAGTAGGGCATAGGTCAAACACACAGGGACTCTGTGGCTTTTGCAGCTGCAAAACACCTGCAAAGAGTGGAATGGACTGCAAACTGTGCATTGTTACACCTGTGACATTTGCATGGATGTAAATTGGAGAATATTCACACATTTTTGCAAAAAAAATAGACCCTTTCATTGCAAATATTACAAAAAACTGTCCAGTTAACAACAAAACGGCAAAATTAGCTACATGCACTTAAGTTGTTGCGAATAACAGCAGCAGAGTGGCTGGTGTTAACTGTGCTCAGACGTGGATTCACTACACTGGAAAAAATCGAAATCTGTCTAGTCAACACTTAAAAGAAGACATAATCGCCTAGAGAGTAATGTTTCAGTGAGATATAAGAGCTTATTTTTAGACAACAGATCTAGAAAATCTTATTTCAAGAAATCTTACTGAGATAATTTTCACTTGTTCCACTGGCAGATTTTTTTGCTTGAATTAAGCAAAAAAAATCTTGAATTGAGTCTAAAATTAAGTTCTTATATCTCACTGAAACGTTACTTTTTAGGTGATTATGTCTTATTTTAAGTATGATGAGATATTTGGACTAGAAATGAGAAAAATACACTTAGCAGATTTAGATTTTTGCAGTGTAGTGGCTTTTTCATTGACACTCAAATTTATGTATTTATTTATTTACTTTTTACTTTTCTGGTATGTCACTGTTGGTGTGTATGTGTATGTAAAGATGATAAGTGAGGTTAACTATTTACAAAATATCCAAGGGACTTGCTTTTTCATATATTATGCTGATAGGAAGCTAAAGGATAGACTGTTGTGTGGAGAAGGGGTGGGATTAAATAAGTTATACTTCCTCCCACTCCTTTTCGAATGTGCGAATGAAGTCATACTTTGTTTTCATGTATATGTATAGTTTTTGGAGGGTTTTTTGTTTTGTTTTTTGCAATTTGTTTTATTTATAAGAACTAAGTAGGATTACTTTGTTTTATTGCATATTCAAAATAAATTAACTTAACTAAAATTGCGCGAATATAACTTGCACATAAAAATTTACCTAATGGAAAAATGATAATTTCACCATAACTCTTGTTTTTCGATGAAAAGTTTTTGCACTGGCAAGAGGTGGTTTTTAAGGGCGTAGCGAAATTGATATATCGCACAAAACTGCAACGGAAAGACTTTTTTCCGCAACTAGAGTCACAGGAACAAAAAAAACGGATGTTGACGGACGTTACAATAAGAGAAACATGGATGTATGTATGTCTGGACACACCAGGAAACTGAATCATTTTTTAATTTAGTACGGGATAGAGGGGTAATATATACTAATAATGAATATATCGGTAAATCAACATGATATTTATGTTCCTCTCCATGTTTCTGGAATGACTTCTCATGGCATCTTGCGATAAAAAAGTAAACAAATCATCGCATTTGTGATTTAATGGAAAAAGCGACATTATGCACTTCTGTTTTTTGACATTTAGCAAATATTGGTAAGGTTTTGTGCAGATGTCCAATGGAAAAGCCACTACTCAGTCTCTCTGTATCTGTGTTTGTCCAAATCTTTGAGTTTGTGAAGTTTGAAGGACATTGAATTAAAGTTTCATGATCAAATGTCGAATTTTAAGTTATATATTATGGGAATCAGGTCGGTGTGCATGTTATCTTGATGTCTGGGTTACTTTAATATAACTGCTGTTGTCATATTATGAATTTAACTTTATTATCTTGAATTACTGGAGCGCAACAGTCGTAGAACATACAACTGCAAAACAGCGTCCCCGCAGAGTGAGTGTTGGTTTTGTTATTTATGTGCTTTTTAGTTTAGGGTATATTAACGAGTATGCGTTCATTCTGGGGTCACGATGAAAATATAAACACCAAGGAAAATCACATGCACATATTTTGAGACTGTCTGGAAGCCTATTTCATTCTTTAATGCATCACATAAAAAGGCTGAGCTTCTTTTACAGCCGCTCTGAGCAGTTGACCTTGACGCTCTGTTCAGAGACAAGTTTCACGAATTGTACCGTACATGATGAAAACCCACTTGTCCAGAAAATACATTCATATATGGCTATATGTTTAAATATAAAGGCTGAAGGAGACCCTATTGTCATTCCATACAAGTGCATGGTATGAAATTAATTACCAAGGTCTCAACAAAAAAAAAAAAGCTATACGAAGATAATAAACCATTAACAATAAAAAAAAATAGAACACTTCTCAATATAACTTGCATCTCCAGTTGTGTCCTTTGGCTTTTTTTCCTTCATATTATGGCCTGGACCACCTTTCCTTCCAACTATGGGAGGTACCAATCCTTTATTTGAATGTTGCTTGTATTAGATGTACACTTTTTATTTCAAATTCGCTCAGTAGAGATGGTCCATTTGGTGCAACAACTTACTTTGATCCAGTCCCATTTGCTATATTCACTCTACACTGCAAAAATCTAAATCTTACCTAGTGTATTTTTCTCATTTCTAGACCAAATATCTCATCACACTTAAAATAAAACATAATCACCTAAATAGTTATTTTTCAGTGAGATATAAGAACTTATTTTTAGACAATAGATCTGGAAAATCTTATTTCAAGAAACCTTACCAAGACTTGTTCCATTGGCAGATTTTTTATTTGAATTAAGCTAAAAAAAAAAATCTTGAATTAAGCAAAAAAAAAAAAAAAAAAAAAAAAAAATCAGCCATTGTAAGTAATTGGGAAAAAAATATTTTGAAAATTCATGAAACATTTTAACTTTGACCTACTTTTCCCAAAATGTAATCAGATCTATTCTGGATCACTGGCAATCTATAAACCCAATTTGATATGAATTCAACCAATAGTTTTGCTGCTAGAGTGTTAACAGTGGAAAAAAAATCTAAATCTTACCTAGTGTATTTTTTTCATTTCTAGTCAAAATATCTCATCTCACTTAAAATAAGACATAATCACCTCAAGAGTAACTTTTCGGTGAGATATAAGAACTTATTTTTAGATGATAGATCTTGAAAATTGTAATTCAAGAAATTTTACCAAGATCATTTTCACTTGTTCCATTGGCAGATTTTTTGCTTGAATTAAGCAGAGAAATCTTGAATTAAGCAAAAAAAAATAAATAAAAATCTACCATCGGAACAAGTGAAAATGATCTTGGTCAGATTTCTTGAAATAAGATTTTCAAGAGCTATTGTCTTAAAATAAGTTCTTATCTCTCACTGAAAAGTTACTCTTTAGATGATTATGTCTTATTTTAAGTGTGATGAGATATTTGGACTAGAAATGAAAAAAATACACTAGGTAAGATTTTGAGTTTCGCAGTGAACAATCAAAGAAAAAAGCAACAAACCGAACCAAAAACGATACCCTTTGCCTCCCCTTGGGGGGGGCGGGGTTATACGTTTAATGAACTTTTTACTGATTCGGTTTGGGGTCTGGATAATCATGAAGAGGATTTCAGTGTCTTTTTTCCTAACTATATATTCTTTACAGTATCTCAAAGAGTGGAGATCAGTTAGATTCTACACTGATCTGAATATTACTGAAACAAAGACCTAGCTCATACCTGTCTGATCTCTTATCGTATTGCCTGTAGAGGGGTAATATCTGAGCCATTCATTTTACTTAACGCTTTAAAGATGATCCTGTGCGGACTGCATGAAGAGCCCGAATATGAATCAGAATGGTAATGATCCAAAAAGGTCTGAAGGGGGAACAGTGGGCTATAAAGTCCTTGTGAATCCCTGCAGTCTTCATGTGACCGCTGATCTACTGACACATGTTCTGGTGTGGTTTCAGTTTTTAATAAGAAGCTTTAAAACACTGCCGGGGGAAACTTACACCGTGCACAGAGAGACAACTTCTCGCTCAGTGAGACTTCTCCCATCCCATTCCGCCTCCGAGTTTCCTGGTACACACTTTGCTTTCAAATCACTTCAAATTAATTTCCCACTGCCTTGTTTTCATTAGTTTTCCATGTGCAGTTGGATTGCATAATTTGATAAATTTAAATTCTTTCATACACCCGGAGGGAAGAAAAAAAAAAAAACCTGGCCTCATTAGAGTGACAGATAAACCGCAAATACTGGAGCAGTTGATAAAGGGCTTGGAGAAAGAAATTTAATTACCTAAAAAAAAAAAAAAAAATCATAAAAAAACCAAAGAAAAAAAAAAAAAAAAAAAACCACAATCCCAGGAAACGGATCACAATGCCCTGACTTTTTAAACAGCAACACAATGCTATCATATTGGCACGATGGACAGGATGGTTGTAAAGCATTAATAAAACCGGCCAATTAGAATTTGCTGTGGTTTGCATGCCAACTGGGTAAAGCTGAGTTTCCACACTGAGATAGCATAAGGTCTATGTGCTAATGAGGGATGAAGAAAAACGCAATTTTAAAGGCGTTATCTGTCGAATATTTGGTTTCCTCACACCACTGTGCACACATCACGAGGCATGATCTGTAATCTCCCTTTCCAGATTAGGTTTTTCATGCGTGTTTGCTGTATTATTTCTGCTCTGTAAAGGAATCTAAAACAAACAAACAAACAAACAAACTAAACAAAAATAAAACATGTTTGCGACATGTTTTCTTACTAGATTCCAGTAAAGGCAGTCACCGTAATGAGTGACAACCAGGACAGATTTGATGTGGCCGACGTCTGCATCATCCTCGTGCTAGAATCCGGTCATTAATCTCAATTTTCTTCAGTTTTCCATTCATTTGAAGTCACTGTATTGGTATAATAGAGGAATCACAGGCAGCAAGCTCAGTCGTACCTTAAATATACATCTAAACTTTAAATAACAGTCCTTTTGTCCAGTTTAACCCATAAGGATCCAGTGCTACTTTTGTGCCAGTTCCCAAACAAATTTTTCTCTCTATTTAACCTTTCTTAAATGATTTACCACTGTTTATCATAATATGATCCTCTTTATTTTGCATTTTTTTCACTGTAAATTACATATTTTCCTGTATTTAATTCACAGATCATGTAGATGTTCATTAAAGCTCAGATTAAATTCAAAGGTTATTATATCGAAAAACAGAGAAAAATGAATTTTTCAGCAAAAATATCAATAACTGAACATTAAAACATGCGTCAAAGTCCATGGGTTTTATTGGTGAATCAATGTTATAGAAGATGATGGTGTTTCCAAGGTAACTACGGAGCCTCTGAACATCCAAATGGGTCAAATCCGATAACCATAAAAAGACGACAAACTGCATTTTACACCAAATTATTTATATGTATTGATAGGATTAATGGATCAACAGGTATTAAGCAGGTTTGGGTTAAGAGCATATTTTTAATTGTCAGGTTGCAACTCAATCAATGAACATGTTACCTTTACAAATTTATGCAAAATATACATATAATATCAATGCATCTGAACCAAAAATACATATTCACATCAACATTTATCTATTATATTGTTTCAAAAGGTCATTGCACTTTTGGCATTTTCAGGAAATAGAATGAGATTACAATAACAACCGTGTCCCTCAGAAACAACAGCATTGTTAAAGGTTTTCATGGTTAGGTTCAGATACCGACAGCATGTAGATTAGGAAAAGATACAGGGGTTGATTTAATACAGAAAATGTGAATAAACTGTTTTTTTTGTGTGTGTTACAGCGGCTGAGAAAGATGGGAAAGGCTGAACCATGACGAAGCCATACCACTGTACCAGATGATCCACTAGGGCAGGGTTTCCCAAGCTTTATTGAACCACGGCCTACTAATGGCATCATGAGCCTACTGGTGCCCTCCCAAAAAAAAAAATTGTGGGTCTGGGGGTGGGGGGGTATGTAATTCTACAAATAACGCGATAGACTTGTATGTGGAGGACGTGGTGGGTTATATAGCTCTGTAGTGAGCTCACCTTTTCATTTACTACCTGCTGCCCCCCCTGAAAACAAATTTGCGACAGGGTGGGGTGGGGGCAATGTGTTGCGCTCCCCCCTCACGGACCTCAATCCAGACCTTGATACGTTAGTCAACAAAGAACGCAACAAACCTGTATGTGGAGGAGGTGTAGATAAAGCTGTCAGAAAGTGAAAGTGTAAGTGAGCTCCCCTCCCCTTATCATTGACTAACTGTGGCCTCCTGAAAGCAAATTTGAGATGGGGGGCAGGGGGGTGGGGGGTGGTATGGACACGATGCGCTGGACGATATGCCCACCCTCCCATCACGGACCTCGATCCGATACGTGAGCAGTGGGGAGTTTGTGCTGAGAGATTTATACTGTTGTGACGTACAACAGTAGTCACCAGTGCACCCACATGCACACGCATAATGATGTCACTCGCAACACCCCCCATGTGCTTGCACCCCCCCACCTTCTGTTAACAACCACTGCACTACGGCACCCACGAATATGTGTTACCGTGGAAAACTAAACCACAATGTTTTCCTAACTCAGTGGATTTCAACCTTGGGGTCGGGACCCCACGTGGAGTCACCTGGAATTCAAATGGGATCGCCTGAAATTTCTGATAATTGATAAAAATTAAAAAAAAACAACAAAAAAAAAAAGAACTTACTAATAAAAACTATATGGTGAGTGAGAGACAATCACAATCCATAACAGACATGACAAACTAAAGTTGAAACTGAAGCACTGTGGTACTGTTTATCTGTCAAATGTTCAAACTGAAGCACTGTGGTACTGTTTATCTG
>JAPQRP010000020.1:694231-709652 GCA_037367295.1 Apogon hyalosoma
AACACCGTCATCTTCTACAACATTGATTCATCAGTAAAACCCATGGAGTTGGATCAGTGACAGTGGATGGAGACACTCGGTTTAAGTTCAGTTAATGATAGATTTGTCTTCAGTTTTCTCTTTTTCTGATAGAATAACCTTAAAGTTTAATTTGAGCTTTAATGGACATCTACATGATCAGTACATTACATATAGGGAAACTGGTGATTTTCACTTAGAAATGCCAAATATGGAGGATAATATTACAATAAATAGTAATAAATATATAATATAAAATAAAATACAGAAACATTTTTTTTTGGGAACTGCTACAAAAGTAACACTTTCGTTACCTGTTCTTACATTTAACCCTCCTGGAGTAGTGGGCTGTGAGTGAAGGTGAACAGGGACCAAGTCCAGATCTGTGCTAGACCTTGGTCAAGACAGAAGAATGAAACTATGCATGTTTTTGATTCTTTGTTTTTGATTTCGCAGAATTTGCAGGTTTATTTATTTATATGTTGATGTGTCATATAAATACGTTTTCTTCTTCCCACTGCTTTTCGAGCATAAATGAATGTACTGAAGTATTGCACCTGCATGTATTTTTGTTGAATGTTTTTGTTGTTTGCAGGTCGTTTGGGTTGTAAATGCTTGCTTGCACGAAATAAATGAAATTAATGAATGAATGACTGAATTTGCCTTTAATTTTAATGTTTGACTTCATTTCAGGTGCAACCTAACCTCTTCACCACAGACCAACTACTGAAGTAAAAGCCTTACATTTCCATGGTGTTTGGTGTCGTACTCCATCACAGCTACATCCCTGTACAAAACCCAAAGGTGGAGGTGACTAAACAGAGAAACAGCCAGAATAGAACTGGAGTTTTGCTAGGTTGCCAGTTTGCTTTAAGTGCAACAAAAACGCTTTCAGGACTGAAGAATGAACATAAACCAGGTCAGAGGTAACAAATTATAGGTGTTCTGGCGTTTGCCTATTCACTTGCTCTTTTAGACGTCTTTGGTGACCCAGACAGAAAGATGTAAAAGCAAGGTAAAACAGCAAAAATGACTTTTCCTTCAGTTTCGTTTAAACCGCAGGGAAAGCTCTCCTGATACTAAAAATATTCTCTGAACAGCTGCAGCTCCACACTAAAAGGAACATGTTTTGCGCTGTGATTTGCGGTGTCAGTTACAATAATTATTTTGAGCTATAAGCCACAGCAAACAAGATGTCACTTGTGTTCAGCATGTGGGAGACAGAGGCAGAGCTTTAAAGACAAAATCCACCCTCTGGTTCACTGTCATGTATCATCAATCCGCGGTTTCATCTTGTTCTAAAAGTCATGTTACAACGAGGGTTTTAACCAACCTGTTCCGTGTCCACTTGTCCTGCAGCCTGAATTCCGATTCTGTTCATTTATTAAAATAGATTATTTTTTAATAGTACAGCGTTTTTGAAGTGAAGGGATTGAGTGTAATATTGAAGTGAGTGTTAAAAGCTCTAACAAACATATTGCGCGCGTGTTTTTTGCTCAGCATGACGATCGATTACGCAGATTTTCAGAGCCTACTCAAAACATTTCCAAAAGATCTCCTCTTAGATGATGTGGTGGGATGATGAGACCATTTCCAATGAACGTCTACATTATACGGACAAAAGTAACTGGAATATGTCCAGTTCAGGTGTTTTATTGCTTTTATATAGGTAGGTAGATATTTTATAAGTATCAAATACTAAGTTTCATCACTTATAAAGAGTCAGTTTGTGTCACTGCCGAATCCTTTGGCCATGAATGAAGATTATAATATACACAGGTCATATTAATACCAATATCCGGGGACTGAAGGTAGTAAATGCATCGTTCATGTCTAACTTCATTTTCCTAAAGCTATTGTATTCCAAAATGACTAATATCTCCCAAAATATTGGTCCTATAGCAACTTGCTGAGATATTTAATGTGGAGATGGGACTATTCCTCAACTGTAGGTACCGACCTGGCCAGTTAAAAACATCTGAATTTCTCAGAACTGTGCAGATACACACACACAGACGCTCTGAGACATTCCAGTATTATGATGGATTTGTCATGTTGTCACCATTAATAATCATTTTAAACAATAAGCTACCATCTGAATAGTTTACTAAAAGTCAAACGTTATTATTAAAGCAGAGAAAACTGCAGAAAAAGCCACATTTTCAGTAAAATATATCATTAACTGAATGTGAAACTGTCAACCGCTGTCATTTATCGAACTGTATTTGTTTTACTGGTGAACCAATGTTGCAAGAAATCATTGTGTTTCCATGTTCACTACAGAACCTCTGGACATCCCACACACATCCGGTGTTGCTCAAACGGTGAGACAGTGCATTTTGTCCAAATTATTAAAGGCACTGACAGGATTAGGGGTTGAATAATAAAACATTTTAGATCAGTGGATTCTTTCAGTCGTCTGTGGCTGTTTAGGCCTCTGAGGGTTAGACTTAAAGGAAATACTGATTTGACATTTATCGTGAGAATTACTGACTGAACTGATGTGATTTTTTCTTTATATGATGATATTTCACATCAGTGTGAAGTCCTAAAAGCTGTTGGCACGATACGTCACCATATAGTACATTTGACATGATAGAAACTATATTTACTAAGTAATTATTAGATGTTCATTCGCTTTACTTTTACTGACATTTATTCACAATATGCCACTGTAATGAATTAATTTCAAGTAATGTCAGATAAAGACTCATGTTACTTTAATTTCTATAAAGAAATAATGACTTGTTTTCTCAATCAATAGTCATTATTATACATTTAATTTTTTGAGCATTATTATTATGCGTGTATATTTATATGCAGTTATTCAACTTAGAGTGATACACCTTTAATGAGTGCTAAGTGAGGTCTGTGCTTTTACCCACAGTCCTCATTTACAGTAGATTTATCATAGCACAACTACAGCCAAGAGAAACCATTACATTTACATTAACAGATGCATTAAGGTTAGTTAAGGGGAAACGAGGGCATTGAGAGGTGACCAAAAGAAAAGATCTATTAGACTGAATGCCAACATTATGAAAACATTTGATACACAGTAAGTACAGAGGCCAAGAAGTTAATTAATGCTTAATTGTTACAGATTATAGCTTTAAAGGTCATGACCAGAATCATTGGACTCGTACGGTATGAAAATGACACAGGCCGTATTATTGATTTAGGATGAGTTTTACTATAAATACCAAATAAAGTTGTTTTTTTTTTTTTTTGGAAAGCATCAGCACAGCAGAAAATGTCACCATTTAGAATAACTTTGCTAAACCGTGTCAAAAAAAATAAAAATAAAAAGTGCATTTCCTTTGGTACTCATGCTGCTGAACATGTGTTATATTCAGAGTGATGAGTTTGTGCCAACACAGTTTTGGAGTGACTCCAAATGTAAGAGCACTCATGTAGATAAATGATTGTGTACAGTAACAGCATGACTGCCTTGGCAGGTCACTATTCATTTTCATTTGCAGGAATAAATTAAAAACAGCATTATATAAAATTGCGCCATGCATAGATTAGTCTAAATCTGAATGCATTTGCCAATTAAGTGAATGAGGTCTCACACAAAATGATTATTGCAGCTTTCCCCACTCTAACCACAAGTAACAAAAACACTGTTTTTATTAACTCACTAAATGGTTCAGTGATGTTTTAGTTGACTTGATAAATTACTAAAAAAATGTTCATTTCACCCAAGCTCTCTGCCATTTTATACGTTGCTTATTTTACTTTATGGCTGCAAAAGTTAAATGCACAGATTGTTTTCTTTTTCTTTCTCTTTTCATATTATGGTTTGTGCACCTTTGTGACATTTTTAACCAAACAAATGCCAATTAGTTAGTTTCACAATGATGGGGAGAAAAGCCAATTATAAACAGAGTCATTTATATAAAAACAACACAGAGCCATGCTGCGTTTCATCATTACTGAGGTTTCAGTTCTTCAGTAGTTAATTAGGATTACCACTGGTATTGCATTAACTGCCAGTTATCACCTTATCTGTATCATAGTCCACCGTCTAAAAATAGATAAGCCTGTTTTAATGAACACCTGGGAGTTAATCAGCTCTGCAGGTTCTGCTGATGCACAGATTTATCTAATAAAATCCCCACCAACAACCAACGATCAGCATTAGTTTAGTGAGCATGTTAATGAACTGTGGAGACTTTGCAACACTGACGCACATTTCAATTTGTTTCATTGTCACTGCTGTTACATTTGTCATCATAAATAGCACCATATGCTCACATCACTTAATTCAAGTTGGAGAGAGATTATGAGCAGATGATTTAACAATTGCGCCGCTCCTCTACAGTGATATGGTACTGGCTGATGCGAAGTGAAATGAAGCCAGGCTCTCATATGAGTGGAGGGCACCATTTCCCTCCCCTCTGATTGACTAAACATTTAGCTCTGATATAATTGGCTTCGTAACAAAGTGACCATGGGGCGTGAATAAATTTGTAACAAGCTCTTTGATCAGTCTCTGAGGCGCACTGGCATCCAGGGCCTCCCTCGACAGGGCGAGCCGTCAGCATTGTTTGGTGGGTTGTGAAGGGCAGTAATTTCAACACACGCTAAATGATGTGACAGCCGGAGATGCGTACACAATATGAGAGACGTTCCTGAACGACACCCCTTTCTTCAAGCATCCATCTCATTTTTATCCACTTCTCTACACTTAATAACATCATTTTCTCTCTTATCTAGTTTGGGTGAGACATTTCTTGACTCGGCACTCGACCAAGAGTAATGGACTAAATGCTTCGAAACATTATTAACCAATAAAGACCCGAACATCAAAACCATCTACTGATCTAAAATATTTAATAACGTCTGAACCATCACTGCTATCAAAACATGTAAACAATTGGTGTAAAATACAGTTCGTGATCTTTTCGTGGTCATCAGATATGACCCATTTGGACGTTCAGAGGTTCCGTAGTGAACCTGGAAACATTGTCATCTTCTACAACATTGATTCACCAGTAAAACCCATAGAGTTGGATCAATGTCAGTGGATAGAAATGCTTATTTTCATGTTCAGTTAATGATATCGTCACTGGAAAAAGTCGTTTTTTCTCCGTTTCTGATATATTAACCCTCAACTTTAATCTAAGCTTTTATGAACATCTACATCAGGGGTCACCAACCCTGGTCCTGAAGATCTATACTGTCCTGCATTTTTTAGATGTTTCCCTCTTCCACCACACCCGACGGTCCTTTTCCGGCTTCTGCAGAGCTTGAAGATAGACTTATTTGGATCAAGTGTGTTGGAAGAGGGATACATCTAAAACATGAAGGATAGAAGATCTCGAGGACCAGGGTTGGTGACCCCTAATCTACATGATCAGTGAATTAAATGGAAGAAAATGCATGGTTTCCTTTGAAAAAAAAAAAAAAAAAAAAAAACAACAGAGGAAAGAATTATAATAAACGGTGATAAATCATTTAAGAAAGGTGAACTGTAGAGAAACATTTTATTTGGGAACTGCCACAGAAGTCACACTGGGTCTTTATGGGTTAATGAAGGGACTGTATCTGTTGCAGCACATTTTTAATATTGTTTTTTGTGATTTTAGTCATGTATTTTTACCCCCGCCCCACAAAAAAGGAGGTAAGGGGTATTGTTTGCAGTTCAGTTTGTTTGTTAACACTGTAACAGCAAAACTATTGGTTGAATTCATACCAAATTGAATTTATTGCCAGTGACCCACAATAGATCTCATTACATTTTAGGAAAAGTCAAAGTTCACATTTTTTTATGAATTAATTTTTTTCCTCCCATTTACTTATAATGGGCGAAATTTCAAATGTCTATAAAAACATCAATTTTGTTTGTTTACTTCAAACTCGGCACATATATAGAGGCAATTGATATACTGGCATCAGCACATGCATAGATATGACGACATCAGCTGGATCGATGCCAAAATAAGCTAGAATACATGCGAGGGGCGGGGTTTGTTGTGCCTGGAACCGCTTGTATTATTTATGCTACATAGGTCTTTTATTTGATGGATAATGTGAAAATAATCCCAATTTTACTAGTATTTTTGAATCTCATTGTCACTGAAATAGTTGCTGCTTTATCAAATAAGTGCATCAGCTGTAATTTGTAGTCTGAAGAATGTCTGCACTACCCCGATATTTCATTTAGTTTTATTTTATCACAGATTTTACCTGTGATTTTGACTTTGCCCTCGACTTTGTCGCTCTTACAGTAAGGTTTTTAAAAGTCCTTACTGATAACTGACACATTCTACACTTTCTGTAACCTCTTTGAAGCAACATAGCAACTGGCACTTTTTGGCATTTCTTACATTATTTTCAGCTTGTCACTACATATTACACTTAAATATTACTGCTAGTTTTTATGTCCTCTCAGCCGCAACATGTGGTGTGAAATGGATGTCAGTAGACTCATGTTACTGCCAGTTTACATCATTTCAGTTATTATATATTTACAAAAGACCTGCGGCATGGGTTTGTAAGCCACTTTTGTGATTTTTCCATCACAACAAATACATCTGGATTCATAAATTATAACATTTTTGTCATATCTCTTTCATATATCCTTTTGCAAATGCAGACATGCAAATCATCGGCTTAACATAAACACACTAATGTAAAACTCAAGTTGTACCATTGTAACATTTTTTAAAATTCAATTCAATTTTATTTGTAGAGCCCTATATCACAACAAGGTTGCCTCACAGCACTTTACAGAATTGAATGGACATGAAAACAAACAGTCAAATAAACAGTAGATGAAGGAAATGGATTAATGTCCCGGGCATCCCCCCGTCCTCAGACCCTCCTTCTCAGCAAGGAAAAACTCCAAAAACCCAGAGGCAAAAGAGAAACGTCTGGGAGAACCACAGTGAAGGAGAGATCCACTCCCACGGACGGACAGGCTGTAGATGCACCAGGACTGACGGACGTCCATTTGTGGATGTAGTTCCAGTATTCCAACTTTAGTTTTGCAGGAGTGTGTGTTAAGCCTACATTTATGTATTTATTATTTGGCAGGTCTGCAATATTTTTAGCAGCAGCAATTCAAACAAATTCCTGAAGAACATTTCATACCATTTTCATCCCACTAAAGCAGCTGCTGGTGGGCTTGTCCAAGCATTTACCCAAGGTCCATAAGCGGACCCTCACCAAGCGAACTATGGTAGAGGGAAATCAGGCATTTCTGAGCAGCAAGGGTGAAACTGTCAACTGCTGCGGTGGGAAATGCACTGAGGTAGCCCCCACCGTCTGGCGTGCTCCATCTCCTGTTCCAGAAGCTCACCCTTGATCACCCCTCCCCCTCCCACCACTCTGCGAATCAGCAGATCTGTAACCTGTCTGCAGTGATGAATAGAGGGCGTCTGCCGCCGTGGCTGCCACCACAGGCACAGATGGATGATAGTGGACTGTTAAAGTGCTTCCTGCACCACAGTGGCCAATATAGTCAAGGCGAACAGCGATGGGCAATGTTCCTGTGTTTTATTTCTCTCTTTTATTTTATTGATGTTTGGGCTGTGAGCTCCTTTGGCAAGAGTTGAAACACAGTCAGAGCACCTGGAGCACCGAGTCAGACATGTACACAATTACATATCCATGTTTTTTTTCCCCTTTCTTTTACAGATTTGCCTCACACACCTTTTTTTTCCTTTTTCAAGTCAAAACATTATGAAATACTAAATACCTGTACATTTCAGCCTCTCAGTCTGCTGACAAAGTGTCAAACTGCTGACACTGTCCACTTAATTCACTTGTGTGGTGTTCTATCTAGTAATTGCACAGCTAATTGCAGGGCTAATTGAGAAGTATTCAGAATTAATTATAAACTGTTCTCCCAGATGATGAAAAAATGGTTCAATTATATACACTTCTAAATCTGCAGCTAATCGTCCCACTTAAATCCAGTGAGCAGTCACAGAAGATGGATGCTGGGTGTTTATCAGGCATTGCTGTGTTATTTAAAAATGACAATGCACCTTGTTTTGTTTATACATACTCACTCTGTGCCAAACTGTTTTATACTGATGCATCCCTTCACAAACTTCTTAAGTTAATTATTTCTAATATGATATAGCACCTGTATAATTATTTACAGCCTCTTTTACAAAAATGGACCTCCTCATTGCTCCAAATCCTATTGTTCAGTCGTCACAGTATACGTAATAGACCCCATAATGACCCTGGGGAGCGAGCAAGGCATGAAGAACCATTGGAAAGAACACAAACCATTAGTCGCGCAGTTACAGTCGATTATGGAATCCACATAGAGCCCTGCCGAAGATGGGAAGGCATCCAGCGGTGTTAAGCATACTGGGGGCTGCAGTGGCAGTGTTACAGC
The DNA here is from genome assembly GCA_037367295.1 of Apogon hyalosoma. NCBI lineage: Eukaryota > Metazoa > Chordata > Actinopteri > Kurtiformes > Apogonidae > Apogon > Apogon hyalosoma. The sequence continues at coordinate 702,612 of JAPQRP010000020.1, forward strand.
CATTAGATTCATTCAGAAAACTGAAATCCACTCAATGGTCCTAATGTGCCTGTGTCTAGTACTGGTCCAAGCACAAAAGCATACACACTTAATAGTTGTGTACTTGTGAGAACAGCCAAAATGACATGCGGTGCTTGGAATCACAAAGGCTCATAAATACTACATGTTATATCCAACAGCATCACACAGTGTAGTGTGATAACTGGGCTAGAGTTACTCGACCACCAGGCTTTTAACCATAGATACAATAACTTTGCAGACATTTTCAGCAGCTTGTGTTTTTTTATAGAAATCAATGTGAAACCATTTGATTGAAATTACACAAGATTGATAGTATCAGTCAATGGTGCCATTTGAATTAAAAATATATCACATCATCTCATCGTATCAGATGTTCTTACTCTAGTCTTCTACATTTTCTTGACCTGTACAGATATGTTTAATGTGTGAAAAAAGTGAAGTGAACTGACCCTAAATCCATCATAGCAGGTGACACTCTTGCACTAATCACACTGATCATAAACTGCAATTGGACAAAACAAGACAATGATCCTAATCCATCATGGGATGTAACACATGACACTGATGGCTCCAGTGTGCAGGCGTTTATGGCGTACTGCGTATTTCATATTTGTCACATGCAATCCCAGCTCTAAATAAGACACAGGGTGAAATTTGAAAAAAATGACTTTTTTTAATAAAATCTTTTTACCGTGCCCCACAAAGTGGTGGCAAGGGGTATTGTTTTTGTTTCGTATTTTTATTTGCTTGTCAGCATCTTTACGCAAAAACAACTGGACCAATTTCCATGAAATTTTCAGGAAAGGTGCAAGATGGTCCAGAATAGATTCCAATACATTTTAGTGAATGTAGGTCAAAGGTCAAGGTCACCAAAAATGTATTTTCACAATGATAAGAGGTAGGGCAAATCCATGTCCGTTAAGAGCGAAAACGTTTGCAAGGGGCGGGGTTTGTTGTGCCTGGTACCAATTGTATTATTTATGTTACATAAGTCTTTTATTTGATGGATAATGTGAAAATAATCCCACTTTTATTAGTATTTTTGTATCCCATTGTCACTGAAATGGTTGCTGCTTTATCAAATAAGTGCATCATATTTTATTCACAGCAGTGAAGGTGCTGGACAATCCTTTCACCACTTGTAAACATTTGGCACATCATGAAACAATACATGCCAAGGAAAAAACAGAACACTCCTCTTACACAACTCCAGCAACTGGTCTACTGAATTCTAATACATATACAGACTGTTGAGACTAAAATACAGGCTTTGTATTGTAAATAAAATAGTGGTTTATGAGATTTGCTAATTGCTGTATTATGTTTTTATTTAGATTTTCAAGGCATCCCAATGTTTTGGAAATGGAGCTGTACCTGATTTTGGCTCAAAACCAGTGCCATACAGTATTGTATGTGGTATGATTCAAGTATAGACTGTATAGAAACATGAACTGACCTTTACCCTAATATTAAAATGTAACCCTCATACCATGAATGGTGCATCCTAAATGATCAACCAAAATGCATTCATTCCCCATTGGTGGATCCCACCAAAAATAAAATAAAACACACAAAAAACAAAAAAAAAATTAAGCATTTCTCAGGTAAAATAAATCCCTTTATGTAGCCACACTGCTTCAGTCTAAGAGGCCGTTTATACTCAGCCGGGTATTTTTGAAAACAGGGATTTTCCTCTGCATTTGTGCCTATTGTTTAAAAGACAATGACGGGCACATGCACCGAAAACAAAGGTTTCTCAAAACTCCGGCCAAAGTGGAAATTTCAGGCAAATCTCCATTTTTGCGTTTGCATGTAAACAGACGGAAATGCAAAAACAGAGTCTCAGACGGGCATCATAGTCTTCAAAGGAAATACTCCACCAAGTTCACATGTGATGATCCAGTTTAGACGAAGAGGATGGAGCTGATAAGTGCAGTCTCAAGTATTACATGAGACAATAAAGAGGTTTGGTGCTAGAAAATATTAGCATCTTAGCTAATTAGCGCTCACTACATCTGCTTAACAGGATATTTGTGTATTTACTTGATATAAAATAAGGCTTTTATGAGGCGTTTCCACATTGTCATACTTAATATTTTGGTTATTTTATTTGTTTATCCTTTATCTGTTCTGTTTAGTTCAGTAGAAGGTACATTAAGTCATCATTTATGTTCGTGCACGGCGGTCTACATGAACTAAAGACAAAACATGATTGAAAAACAGACGCAGCTGTTAACGACTACAGAACTAACACGGTTTGACTCAGAGTTCAAACCCTTTTTCATCCCCTCTGTCACATCAGAAAAGCAGTTTGTGATGGTAAAATAAAATCACTGGCCCATCCATTTGCATTACATTGTATTGGTTACACAACTCAGACGCAGAACCAGGAAAACTACATCTCCATAGGTTCATAGCGGAAGTAACGTTTTGTTGTGATTCTTTTCAGGTTTGGTTAATGGTACTCCATCATTCCACTGCGCTGCCATCTACAGGCCTGGCATGCTCTTGACGGTATAGATGTACGGGGCCATATGAACTCAGTTTTCCAGAAACGATCATGTCTACACAAGTTTTTTTTTTTTTTAATGGAGAAGGGGAAATCTCCATTTTCAAAACTACCTAGCTACATATAAACGTAGCCTTATTTAATCACACATTGTTTATATGTTGCTCAGAGTTTCTCACAAGCTCTCCAGTATTAGTGCTTCATTTAACATACCTTAACATTAAGTGATGGTTTGAAAAATAACATCACAGCCATGTATTGTTGTAGTTATGAACTACAGTGTGATACCTTTAATCGTATAACGCCAAACGTATCATATTTGATACATGAGTTCTGAAGCCCTCTACATGATCAGTGTGATTTTTTTTTTCTTGAAAAACTTGTATACAATTAAATACATGCAATACATGGATAATCCACCAGGGGGGAGGAATTCATTCACCAGAGGCCATTCCAGTGACAAGACTGTCATTAATGAGGAAGGAGGCAGAACTTTGCCAATTTTGAAAAGGAACTACCACTTTGTCAGACAGGTTTGTTCAAAAATAATAATATTTGATCACAGAGACCCAATGTATCAAACATGATACAAAATTGAAACTCATACATGGAAATTGATATTTGAAAAAAAAAAAAAAAAAAGGGTTATTCAGAAGGCCCAATAAAAGTTTCAAAGAACTGGAATTTTCTGTCAGTGATTTAATGGTTCAGGCTTTACAGGGTTAAATATCTCAACTGCTGCAATATTAATGTTATTTATCTTTTATATGAACATCTTTATCCAGCTAATTTGAAGTTTCAATGTTACAGTCAAAAATGTCATATTGCTACATATCTGCTCCTGCTGAAACACTTATTCATCCAAACTTCTCTCTCATGGCAGCAGGTCTGGGTGACTTAAAAAAAAAAAAAAAAAAAAAAAGGATTAATCTGAAGTCAATTGAGATTCATACAGACATCCACATGCTTTATATCTGAGCAAATGAATATGCACAAAGGGAAAGCACAGATCAAAATAAAAACGAGATTCTGAACAGCCTCCTACTGTGGGCTCTGTTACTTGCCTTGAGGGCAGCTCTCTTCACCATATCTGGATTTTACAAATTAGCATTGCATAGATATGGGTATGTGGTATCAGCAGTCATCAGTGACTATTGCACAAGGGGTCAGTTGTATCAGGTAAGTGGTGTCACATAATTTATTCAGGAACAAATTCAAAGATGTACTTGAGAGAGAAGGCAGCATTTTTTTCCTTTCGCATTTACTCCCAGTTGATTTTTGAATAAGAGCAGTTTTGCACATTTTCAGGTTTATATTATATTCTGGGATTGTTCAGAACCTGCCGTTTTGGGGAAACATGAAGTGCTATGGTGAATTTAGAAGAACAGCTATAGTTTTGTTTTTTGTTTTTTTTTTTAACAGTTACAGTTGAAATGCGCTGTAATCAGTCTGCATATGCCACTTAAATTTGTTTTCTTGTGGATCTTCAACAGTTTGTTAATATTAATAAGCAGTTTGCTCAAATGGCCTTCGACCATGTTAACAGAAACAGTACAAGTTCCTCATACAACATTTCATTTCAGTGGCACGACGTCTAGCTGAATTTCATACCTTAAGAAGATAAAGCAGACTATTCTAGTAACCACTGCAACATGAGAACTTCAAAGTGCTGAGGGAGCACATAATGCACCTTACAGGCTCTGCAGATCCTTCCAGTTTTGTGAACTACACATACAGTTTACAATCAATACATCCTGTATTTAGAGGACAAATTTACTGTATTCAGTTAAAAGCAACTGACAGAAAACCAGAACTTACTTAAAGCAATGAAGTTACTTTTATTACACTCTATAGCAGGGGAACCAATGTTTTACACACACTAAAATTGAAAAAAAATTAAAAGAATCTTAAATTTTATCATGAAATATTTGCAGATTTTTTTTTTGTGTTTCAAAAGGTGTGGCTGCATTAGACAGACAATATGTATGTATGTATGTATGTATTTATTTTTAGTTTTTGTTAAGAAAAAAATAAAGCTATATTCTTGACAGTTTCAACGTGTCACGTCGTGAATGCGTTTCTATCATTTTGCTGAAACATCCGCTTTGACCTCGATGGAACAGAGCACGTGCAGAACAGAGCGTGTGGGTTTGGAGAATAGAACAACACTGGGCAGAGTTCGATGATTTAAGAGTGATTCTTAATGCAGTATGTCACAAATGCATGGGGTGTCCAAACCCTTTTTTCCACCTTTGTATTTCAGAGCTTTATTCACTAAAAAGCATCACTTATTTCCCATTATCCCCTGATCGTAAACATGTGGGCACCAGTAGCCTATGCGTGGTCTATGCATGCAGCGTATCCACGGTGTCGCCACAAAACACAAGAGAAGGGAATCACACACCAGCTGCATGTTCAGTGATCTGACTGATACATTTGCATTAGTGTTTATTTTTATGCACTTTTCACTTATTACATACTGTGCAGAAACAATTAAATAAGGATTGTATTTTCTAGTGCTATTTCATTTTAAGAGAATTTACTGTAGGGCACCAAAATGCATTTTAGAAACTGGTATTCCATTTCCATCTGTGTTTACTGCTTTTCACACTTCTAAGCTGCATTTTCCATTGTTTCGTGCCAATATATATGTTTAGCATAAATCTCCACAGCAAGTGTTACTATACATTCACAGTGAGGTGTTGTGTGAATGCAATACTTATTTAGACTGGAAAGTGCAATAATAACACACTGTTGAAAGACTCCAACGAATAAAAAAATAAATGGAAGTGAACCCCCTACATCTGTCTTTCATGAGACACATAAAAAAAAGTCTGTTTTTTTGTTCATATTTACTGAGATTGTTCCACGGTTCTGGTGTTACAGGCAGGTTTACCACGTATAACCGGTGAAAGACAGAAAAATGTTCCTCACCGTGCATGTCGTCCATTTGTATTTATTTATTTTTTACCTTTATTTAATCAGTTGAGTTAGTTGAGAACTGATCCATCTCATTATCGTTTTACTCTTTAAGTGGATTTCCATACTACATTGCAATACAAATTTCCATAATTTAAAACCCAAAACACTTAAAAAAAAAAAAAAAAAACAACTTTCAATTATCATCACCTGCAGCGCCAGATATTTCCCAACCTGGAAATAAGCAGAATAAATGCACTGTGGAAACAAAATATAGTGCATGTCCCAGCACACCACAGTGATGTCTATTTGCATGAGAATATTATCTCAGGACATCTGTGTTTACTGACAGAGAGTAGGTAATTAACAGTGGAATTTGTACTTTATAAATTACAGACGAGGCAGGTTTGCACGAGTTTAACCCACGAAGACCCAAACAGCTGCAGTCGATTCAAAGCATCTACTGAAATGTTGAATACCTTCTGAACCACCGATCCTATCAATACATTTATATGTATTGGCTCTCAGCTTGTCAGTAGCATCAGATTAGTCCTTGATGGATGTTTAGAGACTGTTATGAACAAATCATCATCATAGTCTGCATCATCCATTCAACAGTAAAATCCATCTATTATTATTATTTTTATGTTGATTTCATGATATACGGTTGTGGGAAAAATTATTAGACCACCCCATGTTTTCTTCGATTTCTTGTTCATTTTAATGCCCGGTTCAACTAAAGGTACATTTGTTTGGACAAATATAATAACAAAAATAGCTCATAATAGTTTAATTTCAGAGCTCATATCTATCCATTTTCCATGTTTTCTTGATAATCAAAATCACTTCAGTTCTTCCACCAATATTTATGTCATTGTACTGATAAAAACAGTGCTTTTATTCATTCCATGTTTTCTTTTCTGTCTGTTTTAGTCACATGATCCACACAGCAGTTAGTACTGGATTGCATAACCAGTGTTTTTGATGACTTTTGATGATCTAATTTTTTTTTTCCCATGACTATTTGCGGTAAAAATTTCACTTTTACTTCAGTTTTCTCTGTTTTCATATAATAACCTTTGGATTTACTCTGAGCATTTATGGATATCTACATAAACAGCAAATTAAATATGAGGAAATACCTGATTTATCTGAAAAATGTGAAATACTGAGAATAGCATTATAATAGATAATGATTAATAACATAGTAAAAGTTAAATGTAGTTAATAGTTCTAAGTCTTTTGGTTAAAGGGGTCATTTTACTAAACCCACTTTTATTAGTCTTTGGTTCATTTATTTGTGTATTTGGACCCTAATAGTTCAAAGTTTGAACCCTCCAGGTGCTGCAAAGTTATCTTTATATTAATTTGGGCAAAAATCAAGTGGATTTCTATAATCTGGTTCAATTCCTTCTTAATTTTTTACATCTATAACTAGTTACGTCCTGACATTTGCACATATAAGGTCAAGACTTCCGATGAACATTTCTCCAAGTACGACATAATTGTTTGTCGGCAGCAGCGGTTGGAGTAAAAACTGAAAATATGTCCAAACTTCGAGCCGATTACCTAAAATGTTCAGTTGTTGGTTG
>JAPQRP010000020.1:709752-723018 GCA_037367295.1 Apogon hyalosoma
TGGGTCATATCTGATGACCATGAAAAGATGACAAACTGTATTTTACACCAATTATTTACATGTATTGATAGGATCAAAGGATCAACAGGTATTAAACAGTTTAGATCAGTAGATGGTTTTGGTTGCCAGTGGCTGTTTGGATTAAAAGTAAACTTTACTGACTTTATTTAAACTGTAAGTAAATAAGTAAGTACATTTTATTTACAGAATGCTTTTCACAAACAGGGAGTCACAAAGTGCTTCACAGTACAGAATACGATTAAAATAAAATACAAAATAATAAATGCAATTCAATTTAAAATACAGCTGATAGCTGTTTTGCTCATATTCTTTGTAGCCACTTGAATCTTGTGTAACTCTGGCCACCAGTCCTCTCTCTGACCTAAAACAGACCCATCGACCTCCAAACCTTTGTCTGAACAGAATGAGATCCTATATTATTAACTACCCTCACATCCTTTTTAGTAAAATGCATTATGAATGCAGTCTATGGTGCTTTTGTGCATTCCTCTCCTCACCTCTACCGAGTAATTAAGATACTGAACAAAGGACCATAACCCTTGTAATGAAGTAAACAATACAGAGTGCATAATGCTGTGATCAATAGCTCAACTTTGTCAAAGTTTAATTCCACGTACAAGGCATGATGTCCTTTGGCACTCCAAGTGAATGTGCTTTTTTCCTAAAAATGTAATTACATTTTTTAGACCTATAAGAAAGGGGTATTCATTTTATAATTTGAGCTACAGCTGTGCAGAAGACCTTTGAATAACAAATACTACAGTCACATAATAGCCTGAAAAATTGTGAGCAATAAATGAGTGGACAAGCTGTAGAGAAATTACAATCCGCCAGAAGCCATGGACGACGCTGAGCATATCTAACAACTGAAATGTTCTAATGCGTATTAGATTTAGCGGGAGGACAGTTTTTTAAACCCAAATTTGGCAGTGTGTGTGTTGTATAATGCAGAATAGACCAAATCAATGCCCCATATCCAGTGTTATCCAGGGCCACCATGTGCCGAGTTCAGAGCATCTGGCGCACAGAGAGAAACACAGCTGCTTGGCGAACATCAGAGCAAAAGTCCAGAGCATTGAGTGCACTTGGATAAAACCCAACTCCAGCATCAGATTTCAGATGTGTGCCATTCGACTGATTACATCAGTGAAGAGGATTAAACTGTGATTTTATATAATACTTTTCTCATGGCTTAGCATTTCCAAGTAAGGCGCATTCATTTCTCTGAGAGCAAAGTTAATAACTTGCAATTTCTTTCAAGCTACAGCACTGTGCTGATGAATAATGAGTCTGAAAGGCTCACAGTGGAAGATTACAAACAGGCTCACACTCCTCACCACTGGTGTCCTGCAAAAACCTGATATCTTGCAATTTGGCAGCTTATTTCCTTTTTATTGTGGCTGACAGCTGACATTATCTTCCATATGCAGAAAAGGCTCAATAATGTATGAGCCGAGTCTGATGATTGATGAGGAAAATCAGCCCTTTTTTTTTTTAATACGAAGTTTACTTTCTTGAGAAGGGAGGCTCCTACTTGACACAGATGACATGAAGTCACTGAGAGGAAAAGCAATATTACTGTGATATTATACAGCACCAGATGGAAAGATAACATATGCTGATTGCACCTGCCAGAGCAAACAAAAATAATATCCCGGCAAACAATACAGTGAGCTATAAAAATGGAATACATGCAGCCGTTTGAGATTGAAAATGAGTCCAGTAAAGATCTGATGATAGCAGTTTCTAATTGAATAGCTACCCATAAGTTGTGTTATTTCATTTACCGTTAAATAGAACTTACCACGGCACTGATTTAATGGGTTTTTAATTAAAACTAAAACGGCATTAGGGGTTTGAGGGGTTTATGCTCCAGGGCAAAATAAAAATGGAACACTCAACAGACTATGAAACTGGTGTGCAGTGCGTCATGTATAATAAACACAACTCTGTCAGTGGAAACAATGCAAAAAGACTGAAGAATTATTTGTCATTATCTTGTTTACAGATGCAACAAAATACAAGGGATATGTGCCCAGCCTTAAAGGACTAAAAAACTGAACTAAATGTGTTGTAACGGTGAAGTCATTGTTTAGTTTGACCCCTGACCCCATGACAAGGAGTAACACAGTTAAAAACATTTGACGTGTAGAATGAAACCTGGTGTAAAACATGAGAAAATTAACCCTGTAAAGCCTGAACCATTAAATCACTGACAGAAAATGCCAGTTCTTTGAAACTGAAGCCTTTATCGGCCCTTCTGAACAAACCAAAATCTTTTTTTTTCAGATATCAATTTCCATGTATGCATTTCACTTTTGTATTGTATTTGATACATCGGGTCTCAGTGCTCAAATCTAATTATTTTTGAACAAACATAACACAAACATGTCTAACCAATCGGTCATTCCCTTTCAAAATTGGCAAAGTTCTGCCTCCCTCCTCCTTAATGACAGTCTTGTAGTGTCACTGGAAAGGCCTCTGGTGAATGAATTCCTCCCCCCTGGTGGATTATCCACGTATTGCATATATCTAATTGTATACATTAGTTTTTTCAAGAAAAAAAAACAACAAACTGATCATGTAGAAGGCGTCAAAACTTATGTATTAGATATGATACATTTGGTGTTATAGGGTTAATGCAATAAATATCATATTGTCCCAACAAAAGGATCACACTAATACCTATATCAACTTCTTTGGTTTGTAGAAGCTATTTTCTCACTGAAAGGATTGCTTTTACTGCTGTACGCACATCCCATATATCCAGATTGGATCTTAATACAAAGACTAAGAAATGCACATGTGTGGTCATTAGAAATGTACTAAACCAAGAAACGCCCTCTGTTTGTACAATAGTGTGTATTTTCTCTGTCTGGGCCTCTCACCCATATGTAAACATCATTTTAGGTCACAAAAAAATAAAGTTTTTTAAAACCTCAGATTGTGAGTGTGTATCCATTTGAGCATGCCAAAGGAAGAGATTAAAAAAGCAACGTTGTAGTTCCCCGTTTTGCACATCTCTATGAAGAACACACCTGAACGTATTGAATACTGGTGTATAAATCAGCTTATGACCATGTGTCAGCATGTATATCTCTGGGAGATGGACCGGACCAGTGTTATGGACAAATCCACATGTAAAGAGTTCACTTCCACAACAAACCCAACCCCTTGCACGTATGGTAGCTTAATTTTGCGGTGTCTAAAAACAAGATAAAACACTAAATCTGAGGAAAAAGGTACTGATTTCTTCAATTAAGATTGTTAAATCTAGAAATAGGCACGTCTACAGATGTATGAACACCTAAAATAAGAAATTAATTCTTAAAACAAGATACATTATCTAACACTTCTAAATCTAAGTTGTTTTTTTTTCCTATCTTGGTAAGAACCAAATAATTTGCAGTGTTAACATCGATCCAGCTGATGTCATCATGCATGTGCTGATGTGATGTCAGCATAGACGTAGACGGCATAGACACATTTTGACCATTGTAAATAAATGGGGGAAAAAAAAAAGATTTTCAAAATTCATAAAAAAATTGGAACTTTTCCCAAAATGTAATGACATCTATTCTGGGTCACTGAAAATCTATAAACCCAATTTGGTATGAATTCAACCAATAGTTTTGCTGCTAGAGTGTTAAACAAACAAACAAATAAACAAACCTAACCAAAAACAATACCCCTTACCCTGCCCCCCCGAAGGTGAGGTAGGGTAATTAGTATCATAGACAGTGTCTGCCGGTTTAAATCCACCAGAAACAATGATGTTTGTTTTGTTTTTTTTTACCAGTTTTGTATAAAGAAATATATTTATACAAAGAAAGTTGAATGAGCCTTTTTAAAGGAAATTCTGTGCCCCTTTTCATTGCCCCTTCATTTGTTGGCCCTTTTTCTGAATCCAAATGTAACCGTGCCCTACCCTTTCACAGTGTCTTGAAAATGCAGTAGTTAGTGTAGTGCTGCAGACATAAACACATACGGGCAGTGGTTTTTGGACCCCCCACGCATTTGTGTATTCGCATTAAGAATCACTCTTCAGACATTGAACCCTGTCCAGTATTGTTCCGTTCCCTAAACCCACATGCTCCCTTCTACACATGCTCTGTTACATCGAGGTCAAAACTGAATGTTTCAGCGAGATAATGAAACGCATCCAGGGCACGCTATGTCGAAACTGTCAAGAATGGAGTTTTGTTATTTTTCTTGGTAACAATAAACCAAAAATAACAAGTGGTGCCAGGCCCAGCAAACCCCGCCCCTCGCACGTATTCCGCCCATCATAAGTAAACGGGAAGATTTTAAAACATCATAAAAAATGTGAACTTTGACCTACCTTTCCCAAAATGTACTGACATTTATTCTGGATCAATCTATAAACCCAGTTTGGTATGAATTGAGCCATTTTGTTTTGCTGCTAAAGTGTTAACAGAGAAACAAACTGAACCAAAAACAACAGCCCTCGCCTCCCCGTCAATAATAAGAATTTGTATTTGTTTCTGTCTGATGCGGCCACAGCTTTTGAAGGACAAAAAGGAATTTTCTGCAAATATTTCACGATAATATTTGAGACTGTGTAAACTTTTAAGGGTGTCTGAAAATATTCTTCCACATACATACATCAGGATACCTGTGTACAGACACGCACAGACAGTGATCATATAGTCTCCTTAGCGGAGGTAAGAATGTATCAGATAACACCTGCAAATGATGTTCATGTGAGACACTGTAATGAGCTCAGCGTTGGGGGTTGTTCAAGTCAGAGTGACAGGATGGTTGAAAGGCCAGCTCTCCCAGTCACTTAGCTCATGCACCTGTCTTCATCCTGCCAACATTCAATTATGCAGCCAGGGACCAGACATGACAAGTGTTCACACCTGTCGTCATCCGGATCCAGGTCCAGGTTCTTTAATGGCCACACACCCAGCCTGCTGGAGTCTGCTTTTGGTTGTGCAGAAGGGTTCCAGTCCTACAAATCATCGCTGTTAATTATTGTTTTGGCAGCTATTAGAGAAAAACAAAAATCTTCTGAGTTTTTTATTGTTGATTAAAGGGGATAATTTATTTTGCTACAGTGCCAGTACAATTTAAATGTGAAAACATTTTTTTTGTACTTTTCCTTGGCATGAGAATCACAAGTGTGAGAAATGTAATATTATCATTACTTAAAATCCCAACCGGACTAAAACATACTTTTCTTGTTTGCAAATTGATGTGATCCCTGCGTACATCAAACATGGAGAAAAACCATCGTGCATTTCACAGTTAAACTTTTCAAATGACCAACATTTGCATATTGAGCAAATGTAACAATTTCATTTAACTCAGTTATTCAAAGCAAGTTTTTTTTTATTTTAAGTTCATTCTTGTCGTGTCTGCAGGACATTTCAGAATCTCATTTTTCTCTGAATCTAGTCATTTTTATGCTGTGATGAATTTAAGTACTTGGATCTTTGCAACTTTGTGAGAAATTAAGCGAAAAATGAATGATATTCTGTCTCGTAAAAAAATACGATCACATAAAACTCGTTTTTTTAATTCTAATAAAATGTTTAAATTTGCATAACCATGAATTGTTAATTTTGCACTTTAGATTCTATCCCTCCAGCATTTCTACAGCATTTAATGTAAAATTACATTTAGGTTTGTCACATGCATTTTTAAGTATATTTTGTAACACTGTGAAGAAAATGTCACATTTTTTATCAGGTTTTCTTGGGATTTAGAGGAAAATAAAGCAGGCGGAAAACAGCAAAAGCATTTTTTGACAGACAGGTACAGGACTTGTGTGAACATTAATGAACAATACCAATAGCGCCATAGAGGTTCAACCAAGTGGGCTAATATTGCACTGTGCAGACAGAGGTCTTTACAAAAGCCAATACACAGGAACCTGTGATGAAAATGAAAAAAAAGATGAAAGATGATAGGTTTCAGCTCCGCTCAGACATGGCAGCAGCACTCACAAGCACACTTTATGGTGCTCTCCGTTTCAACCACATTGGAAAGTTTTTGTGTTGTTTCTAAAGGGCAGCATTGACATCAAACCCACAGGGAGGAAGCCATTTAGTGGACCAGCGACAGATAGGGGGATTAAAATTTGACAGGGGGGCTGATTGGAATGACAGATAGGGGGAGGAACAGTAGTGTAATGTGTGCTGTCAAACAGAGGATGTCTAAAAGGGAATCAGACCCTGGCTGTCATAGCAGGTTTTGGGTTTCTCTTTGAAAGCCTTTATTCCACACATGTGAATTGTCTATTTTAAAACAGAATGCAGGGACTGGACTAGATATTTACCCTTTTCCTCACTTCAACTAAAAGCCAAATGATAACTTTATTTCTCCTTGGATCAGTGTTTGAAAGTAAAGTCTTAACCCATTAACACCCAGATTTACTTTTGTGGCAATTTTTCTCTGTATTTAACCTTCCTCAAGTGATTTATCAGCATTTATTGTAACATCTTCTTCATTTTGCGTTTTGGTTTTTTTGTTTTTTTCAATGAAAATCAGTATTTTCCTACATTTAATTCACTGATCATGTAGTTGTTCATTAAAGCGCAGAGTAAAGTTGAGGGTTATTATATCAAAAACAGAGAAACTTGAAGAAAAAGCGACTTTCACAGTAAAATATAACCATCATTAACTGAACATAAATCAAGTGTCTCCATCCACTGTCATCTATCACGCTCCATAGGTCTTACTGGTGAATCAATGTTGTAGAAGCCTCTGAACGTCCAAATGGGTCATATCTGATGACCATGAAAAGACGACAAACTGTATATTACACCAATTATTTACATGCATTCAAAGGATTAGTGGATCAATGGATAGAAAACATTTTACATCAGATATTAAAGTTCTAATGTGAGAATAATCATGTACTCAAAGTGCTTACCTATTAGTAGCCTCATTAGCCTCAGGTTAATATATTGCAGTTAGCATTAAATAAAAATTCTTTTGAATTGGTCTAATTTCAATGGCATTTCATTAAAAACATATTAAACACATTTCAATGTAACTCTATTATGTAAATATGGTTGGAAACATAAAAACAAACTATAACCAAATAGACATGCTTATCTATCTATTTCAGTGTTTTATTTTTTCGGAAATTGAACACAGGAGACAAGAAAGGGAGATGTTGACCTACACCCAGACTGTTTTTCAAAGGTTGTATTTATGCTGCGTTTCCACTACATAGGCTTGACTTGACTCGACTCTACTCGGACCAGGTACTTTTCCTGGAGACTGTTTCCATTATGGCATACTACTGACTTTAGAGTACCTGGACGTCATAGCGACACCGTGAACTTCTGTGATGTCTGTTCAGAGAGTTGCTGATAAACTCGCTCGTTGCGTGTTGCCCCGTCAAGCTCACGTTGAATCTTTTCATCGGCCACCAAGGACAGAAATGTCTGAACTTCCTTGACCAACCATGGTGTCATTTTGCGGCCTGTCATCGTAGATTAGCCTACCGGTATATTTACTGTAAACTTCCGAATCTGATTTTTTTTTAAAAATGCCATGTCACACATTGATGATGCACTGATGCACAGACAACTCTCTGACCAATCAGTAGTCTGCAGTGTTGTTTACACGTCACATTTTAGTATCTCTTCACCCATTTTGGAAGCTCAGCCGGGCAAGTACTAAAAAAGTAGTACCGAGTACCAGATCCCACATTCTTTTACGTAATGGAAACGCAAAAAGGTTGAGTCGAGCCGGTACCACGTAGTGGAAACATGGCATTAGTGTTTGTATTTGTCTTTGGCTCTAATACGGGCATCATTTAAGTATTTTCCCTCTTGTGGTTTTCAATCAAATGATACTAGCTTTTTTCATGACTCAGTGTGTGGTTAACAAAGCAGTCAAATACTTCAAGTAGATGCCGTACTCGTAGGATCATTTACGCTTCTTCATCCTTAATAAAAACGCAGACTCTTTCTTGACTCTTTGGGATTTAAGTCCAACAGCAGATACGTTATGAATGATCTATCAGTGAAGACGGAGGGCGGCTTCACTTCATCCATATTCTTTTGATTTTAACACACTGGAAAGACCACATTCTGGGCACAGACAAAAACAGGCGTACTAGCAAACATAGATTATCTGCTTGTGCTGATATAGATGATAACAGGCTGTTTGTGCACAACATGTGAATTGAGGTTTTTATCTCCGTCCATAAAACTCACTGCTGGAATCCATCAAAAATAAACAATAGAAATATTACACAGGATACTTAAAAAGGCAGATATTGAGCATTACTTTAAGCTTAGATGTTGACACTTCTTTTCATTCCGACCAAGTAAAGGCAGAAATAATTAATTCCATTCTGCACTGACTTCAGTTGACAGAAAAATGTGCATTGTTAGTATTTTTTTTTTGTTTTGGGAGGAAGTGATTAACAGGCTTTTCCTTACTTTTCAAAGAAAACTGTCAAAGATAGTTGCATACCAAGTATTTACATGTATTGAATCAGAATCAATGTATTTGCCATTTGCAGAAAAGAACTGCACTGGAAACAGGATGGAAGACATGGTGCATGAAAGACAGTAACGGTAAAAAACAATCAAAAATTACATAAAAACGGTAAAAAACAATAAAAGATTTACATGAATAAGAGTAATGAAAGACAGGTGCCCCTATGGATTGACCGACATTCTCGGACAAAGTAAATCGCGAATCTGTAAAAATGTTTCACGATTCTATCCGATGGAGGCAAGCGTCTCAAGGATCGACACATTAGACACGATCAGCAGGCAAAACAGAAAGTCAAGAGGAGCTCTCGCAGCAGCGCCCTGTGCCGGCGCCATCAAAAATATTGACAGGATTATTGGATCAACAGGTAATAACATTTAGATCAGTGGATGGTTTTGGTCTTCGGTAGGTGTTTGGGTCTTTGTGGGTTAAATTTCTTTGATAAATATAAAACAGCTTATTTCAGTAATAGAATTCCAGTTCAAGTCATTTGTCAGAGGTGTTTTCCCAGTGGTCAGGACGCCTCCCCGACGCCTCCCTGGTGAGGTGTTTCTGTCATGTCCGACCGTGAAGAGACCCCGGAACAGACCCAGGACACACTTGAAAAATGAGACCTCTCAGCTGGCCTGGGAAAGCCTCGGTGTCCCCCTCGAGGATCTAAAGGAGGTGGATCAGGCGAGAAAGGTCTTGGCTTCTCTGCTAAGACCACTGCCCCCATGACCTGGACCCGGACAAATAGTAGAAGATGGATGGATGCATTTATCGGAATTGTAACTGGATATAAACACTCACGCAAATTCACTTATGGAACTTAATAAATGACTAAACATATACAAATCGGCCACTTTATTGGGTACGCGCTGTGAGGTATACCTAATAAACTGGCCAGTGAGTGTAGGTGCCGCAGCCACAGCCCACCCGCTTCAAGACTGAACAGTTTTGTGGTTTCAGAGATACTCCTCTGTACATCCCAGTGGTTATTTCATCTACTGTTACCATTTTCCTTTGACCTCTGGCACAAACAAGGCATTTCTACCCAGAGACCTGCCACTTGCTATCTATTTTCTCTTTTTTGGTCCATTCTCTGTATGTAGAGATGGTTGTGTGTGGAAATCCCAGTAGACCATTGGGTTTTGTATTACTTCCGGTCTGAGTATTTCAGTATATACATCTGAAATCGCTGTTTCAAGTGAAACTATGACATTGTTAAAGTCAAATCACCTTTCCTCCCCATTCATATTGACCACGTCTCTTGGATCAGACAATTAGATACAGCATTTGTGTTACATTCAGTTCATCAGAGGCCTGATGAATGTACATTTCATATCAAAATTTCAGGATCTATTTGTGTAGACTCCAAGAAATGACATTTACCTGACAAAATTAATGGTTCGGTCTACACACTAACAACACATGAAGGGAAGAGAAATACACCAGGGCTTAGTTTGGTTAAAAAAAAACAAAAAAACAGAAAATTATGTTAAATACTATCTCACCAGGTATTTAGAAGATTAATGTGAGCTTAAATGTAAGCTCTTTGGTAGTAAAGTCATGGATTTCCTTTATCCACCATCCACCTCAAATACCGTCTGTCCAATTCAACAGAAGGTTTTTAAAAATGACAAATTATATTGAGACTAGTGCCAAAGCTTTCTGGGCATAGTGACGTGGTTGTAAGGCTATTGTATTCCAAAATTACTAACATCTCCCAAAATACTGGTCCTATCAACTCGTCGTTTCTGCTAGTCTCTTCCATGACTAAAAACACATAAGTTTGCCAAACTGCAGCAGTCAGCGCTTTCCGGATTTTGTGTGATTCCCAAGACGCACACACACGCACACATGTAGCCACTTGGCTCTTATAATACAGATTATTCGTATCAGAGTTTGCAGCAACATTTTTTTTTTTTTTTTTTATTGTATGTAATGACCTCTGACAAATTAAAGCATCAGACCTCGACCACTGAATCAAACACGTCTCATGAAACTTTTATTAGGGTTTGGATCTCTATACTGTCTATCTAAAGAACATTTCACACACTTATTTTGACTCCAGAAAGAACCTCCTAGCAAACTCTGTTTCTTTTCTTGTTATAATGAATATAACATTGAATGTCCTCCTCTAAAGATTACACATATTTACAACTGAGTCACATTAATTCAGTGGAGACAGACCATCAGTTCCGATGTCACAGAAATGTTTTTCCCCACACAAAACATTTCTATTCCTCTTTTGTGTGTTTTGACACTATGCTAGCTTCCCATATGGTGAACACTTTCAGTATTTATTACATGTGCCTGTGGATGACAGTCAAATTCCCAATGTTAACTCAATTCATGAATATTGAAATGTGAGCAAATTCATTTTCCTTCATACAAATGCAATAATATCCAATCTGCTTGTGCCATTTGTCCAACAAACAGAGAAAAGAACACATAATTAGACTCCAGAGAAACAGTGCGGCTGCTGTGAGAACTTTGTGTACGTTTCTTCAGCTTTTCCACCCCTCCACACCTGCTGTATTGTTATAATGGCCTATGCAACACATAGTTTGTGTTCTTTCCTTTGTGTGGAGTTCAGCGGATCAGCCCTCCTGAATAACCGGTGCTGATGATAGCAGTCATGGTGATTAGCTTGAATATCGGGCTGCGCCGAAGAACAGATGGACAGAAATCACCAGCTCAATGTTGTGCAGCCGAACAAATGTGGACTTTTGGCAGGAGGGCCAATGTTGTTGCTCAATTTTCACGGTCCAGACGTTTGCACAGGTTCACCAAGAGAGAGAGGTTTCTTTTTCCACCACAGCAGACATCATTTCTTCTCTGCTAATGAGAGGCAAACCCCCACACCACCTCTTCTCCAAGCCCAAACTCTTTGTTGAGAAATAATCAGAATGATTAATGTTCGAAATGGAACTGCAGCGTTTCGGCTCGCCTGATAACCTTCCCTGGATTCAGCTCAGACCCAATTGTCTCATAATAATACTATGCAGAGTTTTCAATGAAATTGCTTACAATGAGCAGGCCTCTCTGTATTATATGGAAAAAAAAGGGTCATTTAGTTGTATCTCAGTAGAAGTGGAGCGTCAGGTGCTCTCAAATCCTCTCGAGATGATAGTTACATTTTCTGTCTTTGGCTACAATCAGGCGTCGTCGGTTTAATCCTGATATCCTTTCATACAGAACACTTCACCTCTCTGGATAAATTAAGGTCACATGTCAGGAAATTAGTCAGGAAGATTAAAAAAAAAGGATACAGTGGGGGAAAGAGCATTCTGTACTGTACGTCTACTGATTACCTTTTAGTACAAGGAAGAAAAATGATATCGGCCAGTGTTTCTCAACTGGTGGGTCACGACCCGAAAGTCGGTTGCAAACCTGTTTTCAGTGGATCACAGGCCTTTGTCTGGGCAAAAAATAATGTTAAGAAACACTAGCTGCACTTTTAACTGAATTAACTGAATTCATTTTGTATGAAAACACCAAGTGTGTTAAAAATGGCTGTAACTGAAATGTTCTGATTACTATGTCAGCTTCATGATTGTTTGAATAAGTGACAAGGCATTTTTAACTGAGTGCACTTTTTGGGTTTTGGTTAACCCCATATAGGGCTCTATTACAGCTGGGGTCGTTTCTTGGTTTTTTGTTTTTTGTTTTTTCCTTGGCTCCGCCTCCCTAGACCTCCTGGCACGTAACAGGCTCTCATAGAAATACTCTGAAATTCCAAATTTTAACCGTAGTGTGTTTTTGGAGGACCTAAAAAGATGTTTTCAAAATGTCTTATGTAGAAAATCAAGGTCAGTAAAGTTACCATATTTGGTTCCTTATCTGTAAGAAGCAAAAAGAACAAAATAATTACAAGAAGTAACTATAAAAAAAAAGAAAGAAAAACACATGTAAAGTAAAAGGAACATGCATTTTAGAACATTCGACCAACATAAGTGCTGATCCAGACCCCTGTCCACATCCACATGATCCCTTTGAACGTCATTCCTTACATTAGTACCATTACTTCATGGTACCTAACAAAGCAGGTCCACTCACTGTTCATGCAGAGGTGGACCTTACAGACCCTGTAGACCACATTGGACCTGAGATTGCTGACTCGCTGTAACTGTTACTGTCACTGTCTTGTAATGTGTGGGGAAATTACCAAAAATAGTCACTTGCCCGATAAAGGGTTAAAATGTACCAAATTTAGCGTTAAGGGGAATATTTCCCTCTTTAGCATCACCACCTGCTGGGTATTTTGGTTTGTCATTAAACTTGTCTTTTGTGTTTTAATACTGTGAAATTCTGTATTATCTCAGGTTCAAAATGTAATCTTGTCATTAAATACATTTGAGAAGTTTAACTTTTACCAGTTTGGCTCATTGAGTTATTGAGTGGTGATAGTGGGTACCGAAGCCAGATCAGTTGAGAACCACTGGTATAGGCAAGGCTTTTTTTTTTTTTTTTTTTTTACCCACAAGGACCCAATGTGACTTTCATGTCAATTCCCAAAGGAATTTTTTCTCTGTATTTAACCTTAAGTGATTTATCACCGTTTATTACAATATTATAGTCTGAATGTTGCATTTTTTCCAGTGAAAATCACCTGTTTCCCTATGTTTAATTGACTGATCATGTGAATGTTCATAAAAGCTCAGAATAAAGTCAAACGTCATTATACCAAAACAGAAAAAAACTGAAGAAAAAGTGACTTTTTCAGTCAAATGTATCATTATTTGAACATAAACCCTGTGTGTCCATCCACTGTCA
>JAPQRP010000020.1:724654-744567 GCA_037367295.1 Apogon hyalosoma
GAGCCTCTGAACGTCCAAATGGGTCATATCTGATGACCATGAAAAGATGATAAACTGTATTTTACACCAATTATTGAAATGTATCGATAGAATTAGTGGCTAAAGAGTTTAGATCATTCAATGCTTTTTGTCGACGGTGGATGTTTGGATGTCTTTATGGGTTAAATATATCATTTGGAAACTGCCACAAATGTAGTACTGGGTCTTTATGGGTTAAAGCTTTCTTCCCTGTGTTAAAACGCCAACCACTGACTCACATGTCTCCAACATTTTGAAGGATTAGATTTGAAAGTTGACTTCTGTGGAATAAAAGTAAAAAAAAAAAGTCAGTGGGTGAAAAGAATTAATAAGACACTACTGCACATATTGATTGTCTGGGGAAAAAAAAAGCTATTCAATGAAAAAATGTCAAGTCAAAGATCACTCACACTGAATGGATGAGTGCAATGTGATTTTTTCATAATAGAAAAATTGACATTTGCTTCGAGAGTCTAAACATATATTTTGGTTCAGTTTTTCAGCCCACATGCAGTAGATCGCACCTTAGATGAAAGGAGCATTAGGTATATTGAATTCCACCAGTTCACACTGTTTTGTTTCGTTTTTGTATTTGTTTCATAGATTCTGCAAAAGGTGCTTTAAGTCAGAGTCTTTATCCCTGTTGTGTCGGCAGGTAGCCCACGTTAGGAGTCAAGATTAAAATAAGTTGCGCTTATATGTTCTTAAAATCAGAAAAAATACTGTTTAAAGACTGTATTATTTGCTCTGAAATATAAAAACTATCACTAATAGGTCTCAAAAGCTCCTGATTTAACACAGTTCAGCTGCACAACAGTGTAGTCGACCGTTCACACAGAGGATGTTATTTATGTTCTATCAGTTTCATCCATCCCATGCTGTGTAAAAACATGAGGATAAAACTGCCTTCTCTGGTGCCATTGTTATTTTATGGTTTCAAAAGCGAGAAAATGCATTTCACAAACTGCATAACAAATCTCATATTATGTAAATGCACATTCACAAAGTGTATTTTCATCTTTTTTTTTTTTCGCTGGTTTTCTCTGATTTTTACTTTATACTACAGAACATCATGACAAGATATGAAAAAAAAAGTCTGTCCTTTTGATCAAACCAAACATTACAGTTCTTCTGTGATCAGATATATTTACATTTACTTATAGTTCAGTCCATTTTTGGGAGAAGTGCAGTGTAAATATCATATTCACAGCACAGTTTTGCACTGTTTACTGCACTGGACTGTACATTCTGTTTTATATTTCTTTTCTACATAAAATGCACATAGGCTTGATTTAATTATTCTTTGGTGTTTTTATATTGATGTACATATTTTTGAATATGTTTATGTTTTCTCTTTATTTAGCTGAGAACTACCTAAGAAAAATTTCACTATCTGCACATAATGACAATAAACATTCTTGAATCTTGAATTTCTCACACTGATATATCCAATAACAATGTAAGACAACACTGAAGTGATCCAAATATGTTGCACACTTTGAGTAGAACATGTTTCAGATTATATCTGAGGGCATGCAGTCCGCTGTGAAGCCCATTCTGAAGTGCAGGTAGGAATCCCGATGCTCATTTGCTACTTTATTACCCGCATCAAAATACATGTCCAATCGCAGCAGGAACCCCAGTGTTTATCCCAGAAACACCTCTGTGATGTGGCTATTAGGTGTAATATTAATCTTTTAATGCACCCATATCGATGAGTAGTCACCTCCAGGGTGAAATAAACAAGGGCATTGTGGTATTCTGTCTACAAACGGCGCCTCTAGTGCACCGACTGCTGATGGGATTGTCGACTAATTGTTACACTGTACATGCAAGAAATGAACAAACAGCACAACTCATTTCCCAGTTCAGTGCTGTGTTCAGAGCTCTGTGTATAATGAGCTTTTGATTCATTCTACTGATCAATGAGTTTTTGTAATGTAAATTGGGTGCATTTAACAACTGAATCGGAGCAAAATTAAATATGCATTTTGTGGTAATATATGATTTGTAATTCTTAGCCATACTTATTTTTTTAAACAAACAAAAAGTTATGAAACTGTATGATACTCTGTTAGGAGTTGTAGGGAATAGTTATCTATATAACAAAACTTTTGCTGGTAGTTCATGGGGATTCAAGTAGTTGATGCTGTTTTGATGAAAAAAAAACTGAAACTGCACAGTATTTGGTTTGAAAAGGAATGAGATCTTATCACCCCGCCCCCCGAAGGGAAGGCAAGGGGTATTGTTTTTGGCTCCGTTTGTTTGTGTAACACTCTAGCAGCAAAACTATTGGTTGAATTCATATTAAATTTGGTTTATAGATTGCCAGTGACCCAGAATAGATGTCATTACATTTGGGAGAAGTAGGTCAACATTATTATTATTTTTTTTAATGAATTTATTTTTTCCCATTTACTTATAATGGGCAAAATTTCAAATGTCTGTAAAAACATCAAGTTTGTTTCAATTTACTTCAAACTTGGCATATATATGTACATAGGCAATTGAAATACTGACATCAGCACATGCATAGACATGATGACATCAGCTGGATCGATGCCAAAATAAGCTACAGTACATGTGAGGGGTGGGGTTTGTTGTACTTGGCACCACTTGTTTTAAGTTTTCATTGTTTCTTTATTGTAATGGGCGTCATCCACAGCTCCGCTACTACCTGAACTTAAACCAGCTCCTTTATTTTCTGTCTTTCGTTATTGGACACACTGATTAATCCAGATGTTTAGGAGCTGCCTTCAGTTCAGGAAGTAGTGGGGCTGTGCATAGAACCCATGTAACCCCTTTGTCACACCTCGTGAGATGTTTGTATTGTGCAACAGGGTGACATCACGGAACTTGAAAAACAATCACATGAACGTCACATCAACACAGAGAGGCAAACTGGACTGCAAAAACAGATATTAAAGTTCTAATAAGAGAATAATCGTGTACTGCAAGTGCTTGTTAGTAGCCTCATTAGCCTCAGGTTATTATACTGCAGTTAGCATTAAATAATAACTGTTAAAGAAGCTTGTTTTGAATTGGTCTAATTTCAGTGGCATTTGATTAAAAACAATTTAAACACATTTCAATTCTAACTCTATTACGTGAGTATGGCTGCTACAAGTTTTTGCACATGAAATAGACAGACATGTTGATCTATTTATTTATGTCAGTGTTTTATTTTTCAGAAATTGAACACAGGGGACAAGAGAGGAAGATGTTGACCTATGCTTAGGCTGTTTTTTCAAAGAATGTATTTGGTGTTTGTATTTGTCTTTGGCTCTAATACGGGCATCATTTAACTATTTTCCCTCTCGTGGTCTTCAATCAAATGATACTGGCCTTTAGTTATAACATTTTCATGACTGAGTGTGTGGTTAAAGCAGTCAAATACTTCAATTAGATGCCGTACATGTAGGACCATTTACGCTGCTTCATCCTTAATAAAAACGCAGACTCTTTCTTGACTCTTTGGGATTTAAGTCCAACAGCAGAGACGTTATGAATGATCTATCAGTGAAGACAGAGGGCAGCTTCACTTCATCCATATTCTTTTGATTTTAACACACTGGAAAGACCACATTCTGGGCACAGACAAAAACAAGCGCACTAGCAAACATAGATTATCTGCTTGTGCTGACATAGATGATAACAGGCTGTTTGTGCACAACATGTGAATTGAATGTTTTTTTTTTTTCCTTCCTTAAAAGTCACTGCTGGAATTCATCAAAAATAAAATGTAGAAATATTACACAGGATACTTAAAAAAGGCAGATATTGAGCATTACTTTCAACTTAGATGTTGACACTTCTTTTCATTCCGACCAAGTTAAGGCAGAAATAATTAATTCCATTCTGCACTGACTTCAGTTGACAGAAAAATTTGCATTGTTCGTATTTTTATTTCAATTTTTTTTTTAATTTTTTTTATTTGGAGGAAGTTAAGAGGCTTTTCCTTAGTTTTCAAAGAAAACTGTCAAAGATGGTTCTTTCAAAGCATATAAATGAAATGCACAAACTTTCCCTCCTAATGTGACAAGCAGCTGAAATTAAGACAAGCTGAAAATGTCAAGGCATCCCATTTAACATGAGCCACAGCAGGGAGCATGGCCCCGGGCTGTAGCACTTATTTGTATTCCAAAAGATGTTAAAGGATTGTGTCAATATGTTATTGAGCTGTTTTTCCCCACATCTTTTTATTTTAGAAATCAAGACAACCCCTCACAATTTGGCTGGAACTCATCTGTTGCCTTAATGTTTTCCAAAATACGTCCTGTTTTGGTGTAAATTGTGTCATCATAAGAAAGACTTGAACAAAGGCATGAAGCATTTTGTTCACCATGACAAGATAAGGTTCTCTGTCATTAAGAAAATTATGTTTTTGCATAAAGTAGAACTCACAAGTCAAGCCACTGAACGGATCATTTAACTCAGACTTAAACAGCGTCAGCAACCACAAGCATCTACTGATCGAAAATGTGTGTTCACTTTTCAACCTTTAATCCTATCAATGTATTGAAATAATTCAGGTAAAGTGTACTTTCTCAGCTTCAGATATGACCCATTTGGACGTTCAGAGCCTCAGAGTGAAGATAGAAACGGTGTCATCTTCTGCAACATTAATTCACCAGTAAAACCCATGCAGTTTATGTAGACGCTTGTGTTTGCATTCAGTTAGCGACACATTTTGCTGAAATTAAAAAAAAAAAAAAATTTCCCCCCAGTTTTCTCTGTTCTCATGTAATGACCTTAGAATATGCTGCTTTAATTGAGCTTTTGTGAACATCTGCTTAATAAGTAAATTAAATACAATGTAAATGAAAAATAGCAAATTCATAATACATTACATGATATCACACAATATTATAATAAATGTTGATAAATGACTCATGAATGGTTAAATGTCAAGAGGACTTCATTTGGAAGTCACCATAAAACATCATTCTAGGTTTTTAAGGGGTAAAGTGATTAAATTAGGGGAATCAGCATGAGTGGGTGTAATGTTAGATTAAATCATTGAGTCATCTTTTTCGTTCTGAATTCATTTTTAAAATAGAGGGATTGTGGTGAACAGATATGTTACATTACACATCATGAATGTATTTATAGAGCTCCTTTAAAGGCTCATTATGTAAGGCTTGGGGGGACCCAGTTACAGAAATGAAATATATTAAAAATGATGGTTCAAGGAGGCTATATAGGGTATTTCTACTTTCAAATATTAAAAAAAAACTAAAAAAAAATGACCTAAAAGTGTCATTAGTGTTGGGAATAAGCTCTGAGGTTACGTCAGAGCTGTCAGTCACTCTGCCACTATGGAGTGTCATAAAGTGACGAGATGGTGTGAAAACCTCTAAGAAACAACTTCTAGAGTCAAAGAAGTAAGAAAAGCCAGAAGCACTGTTGTTTTCACCACTGGACACAGCTCTAAATGAAAAAAAACAAACAAACAAACAAAAAAAAACGGAGTTTGATGCTGAAATGGTAGCATTTCCTCTACATGGGTGAGTATGATTATGAGGCTTATGAAGGTATAAAGTTTTTAGGTGACGTTATTATCTTTGCTTAGTTGCTGTTTGTTGATCTACACAATCAGACTAAACTGTGACAGTTCTGACCTTATGTGGACTATTCCAAACAGATCTTTAGTGCAGCTAAACCATACGGGTGCTTCTATGAAACTGGTCCCTAAAAACAGGACATGGGGCAACAAATTCAAACCAGATTTAGACTAATGTTATGAAGCAAGTTTTGGAAGCACTTGGAGTCTGTTTGAAAAATAAATATTTGCTGAGATAAAAGAGAAACTATTTTTCAGATAAAACACAATTTTTATATTATTTGTATCCAAAAATCTGCATGTAACACGGTCAAAAGGACACGGAAATTACGTGCCACTATTGTTTTGAATATCTTTGTTTTTCCTCTCACAGGTACATTTTGGGAATCGAACTTAGTATGCAAGGTAGAACGTTTCTCAAAAAAGACCACTGTTCCAAAATAACTTGCAGTTTATTTGTGTTTAAATGGGCAGGTTCCACGTGTAATGCAAGTGGACACGATGGGTTACACATGATACCTGGAATGAGACTGCTGATTCATGAAAAACCCACGTCTGGATTAGAAAAAAACCACTAGGATCATCAAATTTAACACAGTGTCTTTATTTATAGCGATACATAAACCATTTCAAGCCATGTTTTCCAGATCAAATGCACTGATACATATAGGTAGCTTTTCCTGTCCCAATTTTGGTCCTATTTTTGGACCTGATATTTTATTAAAAATTCATTAATTTTGGGATGGCTCAGAGCAAGAGTATCTTTTTTTTTTTTTTGCATTTCTCTGAGGTCATCATTAGGTAAATCCTGGGGGGAAATATGTCTAAATTTCTCTATTATTATTATTGGGTCTAAAAAAGCTGGCAAAGTACCAGGTACCAAAATGTACACGGTTTCATGGGAGCACCCACAAAACAGAGGTGATTTGTGGTTTTACTGTCTAAAAAACAGTGCTAAGCTAACAAAGCTATAATGAAAACTATCAGCTGATGCAGCACAAGGATTATTAGACAGTGATATTTTGACCGACTCTCAAAATAACCAACAATGAGTTTCAGTTTGAAGCGTTGAATTTGATGATACCATAACAGAGATGTGCGTAACCAATGAGCTTTGTACTTTACTCAGTGAGTTTGTATTGTATTATATGGCAGCTGTAGAAGAAGGAGAAACAATGTGCAACCTTTCAACCATTAAAAACAGAGATTACAAAGTGTTCTGATACACAAAGCAAGAACAGGGAATCGAAGGTAAAACAACAACAAAATCCCAACTGTCATGTCAAACAAACAGGACAAAGTTAAGATAAAGATGAAACAAGATAAAACACCCAAAAAAAAAAAAAAAACACCAAAAAGTGCAGGAAATACACAACGATAAAAGCCCTAAAAAGAAGATATCCCATAAATGCAAGGCTATAAAAACACTCTCTAAAAAGACAAACGCTGGACATTGGAATGACCCCCCCCCCTTTCCATCTCATTCGTGCTAGCTTTTCCTATCTGGCCCCTTGACCATGCATTGACCCCAAAAGACCTGAAATATATAGGTCAACATTGCTGTCCAAATTTGAAGAATCAGCCCCTATTTGACCTTGAAAATGAAGGTCAAGGTCAACAGCCAAAGAACTCATCCGAGAGCTTCCTAAGTTGCACCTCAATACCAAACATGAAGGAGATCGGATGATTTGGAGAAGATTAATTGCGTTGAGACACAGATGGGGGTTCGACCATACCCCTGCAGCCGATAGCCGAAGGGTAAAAGGTCATTTACAAGAAATTACTCATTCATTCATTAATTTTCTGAACCCGCTTTATCCTCACTAGGATAAAGCGGAAAAAATTTCCAGGCTTATCTCCTCAGGTAGGTTTATGCTAAGGCTGAGGAACCAGGATCGTAAGGGTACCTTTAAATTGACGCTTTAAACTGAACCACGAACAGTGAACTAGTAGAAAAAACAGAGTTGGGGCGGCATGATGCCATCTGACCCACTGTGTTCCAAACCAGCTGATGGCAAGAGAGTGTATTGCAGTTTACGCGAGAAAGGACAGAGTTACGGTAGCCGAGACCGGAGTCTGAGGATGTTGGTTTAGTTCTTATTTGACAGAAGCAGATCCATGTTTCAGAGCTCACATCTGAATCAAACAGGCCTCCGAAATGTCTGCCAGTGGCTTCACATCAGCAGACACGAGGCCAAATCCACTCTGAATGAAACACGACTCTTTGATTTCTGATACTGGACGAGTAGAAAATTGCGTATTATTGTGATGTGGGCGTCTCTTCTCCACTGGAGAGACGAGAGTGAAAGGGACAACATATGTTCATAAGACAGACTGCGTATGAATATCATGCAACAGTGATCATGCTTACTGTGCCGCGTGAAACTGACTTGCATGGTTGCTCTCTACATTACTTTTTAATGGACTTTGCTGGGAGGAGGAGGAGGAAGAGGAGGAGGAAGAGGAGGAAAAGGCTGGTCGCATATTTCTGTAAGGTCTATAAAGTCTATAAATACACAAGTAACCAATACCGCAGCCATGGCGTCTACTGTGCACAACAGAGTGATCATGTAAATGTGATTGTTGAGAACTGTGTTGCAAACCTGATTTGAGGAAAAAAAAGAATAATTTAGATTAGATTAAATTAGATTACATAGAATTTGAATTGATCATTTAGGCAGAGCCTTCAGGAAATTGAGGTTCCAATAGCAGCACAACACCGAATATACACACAAGAAAATAGCAATAACTATGAAATAATAATAATAATGATAATAACTATATCTATAAGATAACTATAAAAAAACAGTAGTGAAAATTGCAGTTGCACATTGTAAAGTACTAGAAGCAAGTGACAAAGTAGTAATAATAATAATAATAATAATAAGTAGCTTATTGTGTTGTAATTAGGGCTGTCAAAATTAATGCATTAATGTGGATTCATCCATCATCAGGATTAATCTGATTAAAATTTTTAACGCTATTAAGCCATCTCCAGCGCAGAATGACTCTGAACGTCTCTGGCAACGTATCTGGGGCAGTTTGTCCAAGTAGAGTTAGCGTCGCACATGTGCAAATGGGCAGTTGATCCGGTAGTGACAGGCAGCAGAACCAACCCATAAAGATGGAAGACACTAAACAGCACGTTGGCCTCTGGATGGAAATATGAGAACAAAAAACCCAAGATGGAACAACTGTTTCAAGTTTTGTTGAAACTGTTGAAGGTGTTCAATAAACATAAGTGCATGTATATTCCCTTCTTTCTTGAGTCTGTTTTCTCATGCAAAATGAAACACAATCTACATTAAAATGACTGAAATTTGATTGTGATTAATCGAAATTAATCCACAGCAACCCTGTGAAAATTTTAATATTTGACAGCACTAGTTATAATATTATGATACAATATAGTATGCACAATAAAAGTTATAACAAAGTGATAACAGTAATAGTAGTCACAACAATGATATGCAAGTAATATAAGTATGTAGATAATAGATTACCTTTACCTTTTCATTTCACAGTGATGGAGCTGTAAATTTTATTTAAACCGAATCCAAATCTAAAGAAAATTTCAAGCTGTTTTCAAAAATATTGTGGCGTGTTGGAGGAGCAGCTGGGGGGAGGTTTCCCAGCATGCATGGGGCAAAGTAGTTTGTGATAGTTTTATGTGTTTACAGTGTTTTGGGTTTCAAAGAAATGTTGTTCTTGTTAGATAGCAGAGTTATGATGTGTTTTACCCTTTTTGTTAGTTGTTTTCGCATATAATGATTCTTTTTATTGAGTTCATGTTCTTGCATCATGAGCTAAGTTGCTCCTTTGTTCCATAACACTCTGTAGTGATTAAGTAAACATAAGACAACCTTTTTGAGTGATAACACTCCAGATTTTTACAATTCATTAGTCAAATTCTGAATAAACTGTCCCACCTAAATTACCTTTGAAATTTGAAACGGACTGTTTTTGTCTTAGTGTTCATACATTTATAGAGGTGTGTTGCCGTACAAAAACAAAGTGCACAAAGTTATGTTTCGATTCCTCCGTGCATTAGTCTTTGCAGAACCAACGCACTAACAACTTAGAGCATCAGCTGTCTAAAGATGGCGTTTTGGGAAGCACGATCTGAGATGAACCATACTGCTTTACAACATTATACCCCACAGCAACCAAAAAAAAAAAACAAAAAAAAAAAAACAACAATGAAACAACTTTCATCTGTGTGAAGTTTTAGCAGGATGCATAGCAGCACTTAGGGAAAAAAATGCTGAAAGGCAAAAACATTCCACCATTGGACCTCATCTCCTGTTTATCCATGCAAACGAAGATTCAGGGAATGAAGTCTCCAGTGTCTTGTGCTGGCCTAGATAGGATTACAATCAAAGGGAGCCAGAGCAGAGAGCCCATCCCCTTTGCTGCAAACAGAATGAGTAAATGTTTCTCCCTGTGCTCTCCTCTCTGAGATCTTGTTAAGACAGCAAAGTGGTGATGTGCCAGCTCTGAAGATCTCAAGGCTGGCTTTCACTTTAAACATGTCACAGCTAATGAAAAGAGAACATGAAACTATGACAAAGACACGTACGAGACGAGGAGGAAAGCGCACGAAACGAAGCAAGACTTGGAAAACGTGCTTCATGTGTTTAATCGGAGCAGCGGACAGGCTGAAGAGACGCCGCGGTTAAATAATAACTCTCTGTGCTGCTGGTTTTAAGATGGAAAGAGAGGAAAAAGTAACACAAAGTGGACCGGTTCATTCATCATCTGCATCAGCCTCCGGATGCGCGGTCATCTGTAACTGTCGGCCAGATAAGAGCCGCAGTGGTTTATGCTCGGATGTGACAGGCAGAAACAGGTGCTTGATCTATTGCCACATATGTTGAACAGTGAGGAGACACTGGAGCAGAAGTCTTTCCAGAGGGCTTCGGCTCCGGTCGCTGCAGGGGAAACATTTTCACTTCGCCCAATTGCACATCAACAAATTAGAAAGCTGAAAATGAAGTGAGCCTGATAGTGGAGGTGGGTGCAGAGCTGGTACACTGTCGGTGAGAGGCTTCCCCTCGGGCCGTTCGATACGTGTATTGTGTTCAGGTACTGCGATGATGATAATGTGATACTTCATTAATCCCCTTTGGGAAATTCTCCTATATTCCAAAGGGAAATGGTGCAGTTCCACCAGAAGAACTGCTGTCTTCTACAAGGACACAGAAAGGTGAATCTCAACCAACATAAAGCTTTAACTGAATCCATTGGTCCATATAATTTTGATTCATCCAGCACTTTGGCCCAATCCCAATTCACCCCTTACCCTCCCCCTTACCCCTATTTTGCACTTGGCACTACCCCTTGAAACAGAGTTGTAAAGGATAGGGCTCGAAACATTCCCCTATAAAATGGGACAAGCCGTCTAGACCTGTTATGTCATCAGCGGTCGTCGATGCCGCTCTTAACAGATGCGACAGCTTTGTTTCCGAAAGTATCCATCATGCCATCAGTCGCTGTAATCATCTCTGTTGCGTGGGCTTTGGGAATCTTCTTGCGGCTATCGACTATAAACAGCGGAAATGCGATCGGTAACGCATTGAAATGGCATTAAACGGTCAATCAAATTATTAAGTTGTTTACGAAGAAAATACATACATTTGTGTGTTTCTTTCATTACACTGCTGCACTTTTTGGCTGTGTTTACCTCCATCTTGCCAATGATTCGAACAGAATTATGGGAAATTTCTTCTACCGCTCCGTTCATAGTGTGGTCCTGAAAAATCTCTGTTTTGAAGGCTATACAGCCCCCCCCCCACCTTAGCCCTCCCCCTCGGACTAACTGAAAATCGGGACAACACTACCCCTTCATGTGTACACACAAAACAGAAGGGTAGGGGTAAGGGGGAGGGGCCAAGGGGTGGATTGGGCCTACGTTTAATCTTGCAGTACATAGAGCTGGATATGTTATATGTAGAAAAGGGGTGGCAAACAAAAACTGGCCTGCCAAAGGTTCCAATGTGGCCCACAGGCTGAATTTGCAAAGTGCAAAAATTACCCTGAAGATATTAACAGTCTAATGTCAGGCTTGTTTTGGTTACTAACTTCAAAATTGCACCAATATTGCGCCTGATACTAAATGCTTTGTGTATTTGTAGATCCGCTGTGATCTGTAAGTTCTAATGTACATGTGTAAATGATAAGTTGAGGTAGAATATTGTTAAAATTGCACTTATTTTTCAGAAGAAATTTATGTTTTTTCCAGGTTATTCACATTTTTGAAGAAAATACAGTATGTAAATCTTATCATTATCATAATTTAATTTTACCTTTATGCATTAAAACGTATTGTCATTATTTGTAGGTTAACATGCTGTTATGTTACTGGGCTGGCCCACTTCAGCTCACATGGACTTTCATGATTTTAGAAGCTTAGAAGTATCAAGAAACAACGGTGGTAAAAAGAATGGAAAGGTCATTTTGGAAGCAAAGTATAATATAGGATTTCAAATTGAATGGATTTGTGATAAAGTTTAACTTAGATCTGAATTTACTATAGAATGAGTATGTTTTGGATTAGTTCTTAATCTATAACATGTCAGAAAATGTCACTGAAAATGAATATCACATCTTCACAAGCCTCACGTCTTAAGGATTCGTCATAGCAACAGCCAGAAGTAAAGCATGCTTATTCTAGTGCTTATTTAGTAGCACATCATGAAACGCTGCAACCACTTCATTTACTTATTCCTTGTTGATTTCTGCCAGATGTAGTTAAGAGTTTTAATTTCAATTTTGCATACTTTTCAGTTCAGTTTTTTTAGACGATCTATGGACAAGGTGCTAGGTTAATTAGTTAGTGGTGTTTCAGAGCACGTAAACTCAAAAAATATCTGCAGGGTTTTATGACGGTACCTGTAAATAAGTAATCTTTGCTCCTGAACTGGCCAGGATGGAGCCTTATTTTTAAGTATTCTACATCAATATGTGCTCACTTCAAATCTCATGTTAAATGAAGACTGTAATTCTGGTTTTTGGATCTAATACGGTGTCAAGGGACATACGGCTTGCTGTAGGTGCATTGGTTTTTAATGTTAATCATCTTGTTGAAACCTGGGTGTAATCTTTGATCCTGTTTGGATGTTTTCTGTGCACATCTTGTTGCATCTGAGAAACACTGCTAAAGTTAAATAGATGTAAACAGATGTACATTTTAGAGCTCTAATGCATACAATTCATACATTTTAGGATTAATATAATTTATAACAGCTGAAAACCCCTACAGGATATCATGGCTGATAACAATGTGATGTGATTGGCCCACACTGGACTTTTTGTTTAAGGACAATATTACCTCTGGTCAACATTTAAACACAATCCATAACAGTAATGTACCTTAATACTGGATGTCACCCATTGTTAAACTGAAAAAAAAAAAAAAAGTTCTGCAATACAGTAGAAACATGGACTGAAGAGTGTGCAGTGTGAAGGAGATCTGCCCCCTCTATGGATATACAAGTTTCATATTATTATTATTATTATTATTATTATTATATTATATTATATTGCCCTAAACATTAAATACTAAAACTTTTTTTTTTATGTGATTTTAACATTGCCTTACTTAGGATTTCTTGATAGGTTTGTAAAGAGGGGAGTACTGACAATGCAGAAAACTAAAGACTTTAACAAAAAGACTTTTCTTACACAAAAGCTGGGAAAACCCAAGGGCTGGTAATGATGCATGAGCGTCAAAGAATGAAAAGGAACAAGGAGAAAATGTTGAAGAAAATGGTCCCACACATTACTCTTTAATTGGAGTGCTATTAACTCTGATTTTGGTACGTATTCAGTTAAAGTCATGTAATTTCACAGCTTGAACGTTCCATTGGTTTCTGGGCAGACAATGATGCTCAACCCTGTGATTAACTGGCAACACATCCAGGGTACTTCCATGTACCCCTGGAACACTCTCAAGGACTAAGGAGTTTAGAAAATGAATGAATGAATGAATGTTACTGAATCTAGACCTGACAAAGCTGGAGCAACCCCAGATCATAACACTGCCCCCATAGGCTTCTACTGTGGGTACTAGGCATGATGGGTAATCACTTCATCTGCCTCTTTCCTCACCCTCTTTTCTGACCTTTATTCCATTGAAACAGTCACATCTTTATGGTCTCTAACCCAAACCAAACCCTAATCCTAACCCTAAGGGCATTTTCAGACTGGGTATCCGGGTCCGTGCTGTACTTGGATACAATCATACCTTTCTCGCAGATGTTGCGTTCACAAGCGCGTACCACGGCCCATGGTACATGGCCCAGAACGAGTGGGTGTTACAGGGCTGAAACAGTAGGTGGCGGTGTGGAAGGGATCCTGTAGCTATCCAACCAATACAGAGGTGACAAACTCTTACATCATCAACTGAGCGACTGTTCACTTCTTTTTAATCCGTTAGCCTGTTTGAGGCAAAGTGAAGAAGAGCGACCTTCGTTGTCCCTGACCTATCACTGAGTGGTTCGGTTGGTAAGGTGAGCCCGTGCTGCGTGGATCTGAGGCTTTTTCAGGAGACAACAGGAGCGCCGTCTATGGTCCCATGGTGATTAGGTCACTTCCGGTCTCGGGTACAGACTGCTTTCACACTGTAACGTTCCATACTGGAATTCATGCAGTCTGTACCCAGGACTACCTTTTCAGCTGGATTCCAGTACGGTACTTGCACATGGAACTGATAACATTAAATTGACTTTGGGGTCCAACGTACTCGGATACAGATTCAGATACCCAGTCTGAAAACGGCCCAAGATAACCCTAACCCTACCCTAACCTTGACCCTAATCATAATCCTATCATAACCTTACCCTAACCCTACCCCTATCCTAACTCTAACCAGCCTAACCTAACCTAACCTAACCCAGGACTACCTTCTCAGCTGGACTCGGATACAGTACTTGCACCTGGAATTGATCAAATTAAGTGGACTTTGGGATCCAACATACTCAGATACATATTTGGATACCCAGTCTGAAAACGACCTAACCTAACCTAACCTAATCCTAATCCTAACCCCACCCTAACTCTGACTGAGAAACAGGGGAGTATGGGAGGAGACGAGGCTACAGTGTAGGTGAGGGGAGAAGTGGTTACAAGAGTGGAAAGATACTGAGGGAGAAAAGTGGAGCAGGATGAAACAGCAGGGACCAGAAAGACAACAGACACAAAACAAAGTAGAGCAGGAAAAGACTCAGCAAATCAGGACAATTACTGCCATTTTATTTACTTTTTCCTTCCCTTTCTTCCTTTCAGGATGAAAATTGTAAAGCACCTCATATAAACAAAGTATTTCTAAATTACTGCCTGGAATTTTTTGGTGTATTATTTCCCCCTTACTTGCTGATATTCTGATAAAGTATACGTCTCAGGCAGCACCGCAACTAAACGAATGGAAAATGTTAATTTATGCCAGGCAGATGATAAACAGTGGTTACTCTGCGTAGAAATTCAGCAGCTGTTTTAAGACATTTCATACTGGTTCCTCCCTCGGGGCTCAGTTTTATTTGTTCTGTCTGAAATGTGTGTGTCTTAAAATAGAATGATGCATGTACCCTACGGTCCAATTCCTGGTAGAGTTGATAGCGCGTTTATGTTTTGTTTGCTTTTGATGTGATATACAGTGTCTTGCAGGTAAAGATCTCTCAGGGCATCACCAGACCATTCATCATCAGATGGGAGGAAAATGAAAGCTGTAGATAAAACAGACTCAAATATGTAGAAATGCGTTGCAGAATAACGTTGATAACCTGTTGTTTGAAGATATGCTAACTTGCCAGACAGTTTAAAATGCGACTAAAGAATGTGAAATGATTATTTCCTCTGTGGCGGAGGCAGTAATTGTATTTTTCCTCACCTCCAGGAAATGATAGTGAAAATAAGCTCAATCTAAACCTACAAAAATTGCTATTATCTGTCACCATTTAAACACGACTGACACCAATAACTCGATTTTGCTCTTTTCATGCATCTCCCTCCAGCTTCTCACTTTTTTTTTTTTTTTTTTTTTATGAGACATCATTTCACCACCAATGTTTCATTTTGCTATATTGAACCTGATCTCACTAATGGAACAACGTCAGGAACTTTAGTTAACATCAAACATCTCCTGGAGAAAAGTGAGGCAGCTGTTGGCAGGGAGAACCGCGGATTGATTAGCCTCGACCCGTTTGAAGTGCCGCAGGTATGGATGCAGCAAGCAGACACCTTGTTATAATTGTGATGAAGCAGCTGTCCTTGGCAGAGCTGATTTGGATTACCTCTCCTCTTTGTAACCCTGACAGGCCAAATGAAGAAGCATTCAACATCTTTCCTTGGGCGGCACCTGGGTTGGCATTTTAAGCAGGCAAACATTAATTAATTACACAGAATAACGGACAGCCACCCCCTGTAACTGTTTGGGAAGGAGACAGACGCTTATTTACCTCAGTATCATTAAATCCACCAGTCACTTGTGCTCCTCAACCTTGTCTCTCCGGCTTTTTGTCAGCAAAGATGCAGGTATCTTTTAATATCGTATCAACCGGTAGCCACAAAAAAAAAAAAAAAAAAAAAAAAAATTGATTATTATTCCGAAGAACATGGGTACACATAGTCCCAATTTAATTTGACATTGAAGGACGTGGTACTTTTTTGCCTTTTTTTTTTTTTCTATTTTTATTAGACCTTTACTTAACCA
The DNA here is from genome assembly GCA_037367295.1 of Apogon hyalosoma. Taxonomy (NCBI): domain Eukaryota; kingdom Metazoa; phylum Chordata; class Actinopteri; order Kurtiformes; family Apogonidae; genus Apogon; species Apogon hyalosoma. The sequence goes on from JAPQRP010000020.1 coordinate 740,944, forward strand.
GATAGTCCCATTGAGATCAAGATCTCTTTTACAATGGTGACCTGGCCATGAGGTCAGCAGCGCACACCGTGAAATAATACAGGTAATAACAATAAATTAATATAATAACAGAAAAGTCAGACAGTTTTTAACCTATAAAGATCCAAACATTCACCGGTGACCAAAACCATCTACTGCTCTAAACCGTTTAATACCTGTTGATCCGCTAATCCTATCCATACATATAAATAATTGTTGTAAAATACAGTTTGTTGTCTTTTCATGGTCATCAGGTATGACCCATTTGGATGTTCAGAGGCTCCATAGTTACCATGGAAACACCGTCATCTTCTACAACATTGATTCGCCAGTAAAACCCATAGAATTGGGTCAATGACGGCGGATGGACTTATCGATATATTTGCCGAAAGACTCACTTTTTCTTTAGTTTTCTGTTTTTGATATAATAACCTTTGAATTTAATCTGAACTTTTATGAACATCTACATGACCAGTGAATTAAATGTAAGAAAATGATTTATTTTCACTGAAAAAAACGCAGAACGCAGAGGACGATATTCTAATAAATGCTGAATAATCGCTTAAGGAAGGTTAAATAGAGAGAGAAATATTAATTTGGGCGCTAACACAAAAATAGCACTGGGTCTTTGTGGGTTAAAAGTGCATTTTCGGTTCTGTAATAACATGTGTGATGTGTGTGCAATGTGTGATTTGCAGACACACGCAAAATGGTAATATTTTATTCTGGCACCTGAATTGTTTCTGTCAACACGGATAGAGCTATCTTTTAACATCTTACCGTTTCGGTGTCCCTGTCTCCTCCACTTGAGTGTTATTTTCTGAAACATGCATTAGTGACTCTCCCTCATCCTGACTCATCCGAGCTCCTTTGGAAGACGGTGGTGGAAGAGCACTATAAAGGGTGGCAGCGGATCAAGAATTAATGCATTTGCCTTGAGTGGAAGTTGTTCAGAAAAGTATGCTCATTAGGTCTCTCTCTCTCTGTCTGTCTCTCTCTCTCTCTCTCAGGGAAGCAGCCAGGGCAGTGGGAGGAGATCGGTGGGGTCATTATCTACCCTGTTGCTGCACTCCTGACTTCAAAGTGGGCCTGCTACAGCTGTCACTGTTGCTCTGTACAGTTCGGACATGGCCTTGACAGGAAGGGCAGAGGCTATAGGAGCTGCAGCTTGGAAGGGAGCGCAGACGCTGCAGGGTTCATTAAAAGAGGAAGCTTCAATCTCTCCACACCTCTCTGTCTTTATTCCTGTACACCTGCTTCCCCCCCCTCTTTGTCTTCCATTTCGACCGGCTTGTGCTGTTCCTGTGACCTGCAGTTTCATCTAACAACACATATTGTAGAATTACTGGAACACCAAGGTGTTAAAACCTAACCTGGTACATCTCGTTCCTTTTGTCTGTCTTCACCTTTTGTATTCCAGTCTTATCCACTGTTTCTTTCATCTGTCAAAGGTTCATTTCTTTCTTTCTTTCTGCTCTGTTTCTATTTTTTTTTTCTGCTTCTCCCTGCCTCCCCATGCAATATCGCCATTTACTGGATATTTCTTTGCCTCTGTGCTCTTTTGTCCTCGCTCTTCCCGCACGCTCTCATGCTCTTCAATCTCTTCCCTTTAATGACGATAAAACAAGGTAAAGTGCAGGTCCCGACACTGTATGGAGCGAGGATTAATCTACAATAAATGATGAGCTGCTTTGTTAAGTGTATGTGACAGCACAGAGATGCATGATTGAGCATACGTTTAGGACCATGGTGTGTGTGTGAGTATATGTGTGGGGTTTATGAGTTTCTTCTGAGTTCTGGCTCTGGGTCATGAGCGCTATTACACCGGTATTTTCACAATCTGCGATGGCGTCTTTAACTCTGTCAAAGTTTGTTGAGCAATTGTTTTCATTTTCATCCTCTCCCCGTAGGTATCGCGACCTGTCAGTCCAGACGTGTAACTGGAAAACATTATCTGCAAACTGAAGACCAGCTCTGAAAACATCATACATTCGCTTTCACAGTAAAAGTGGAATTGTTATTATTGATAAAAGGAGTGATTTTTAGCTTTTTTTTTTTTTTTTAAATGGAATTATTCATTTTTAAACATTTCCCTGTGGTCTAGATAAACTGTAAATGCTCTGCTTGGGACTGAATTCTTTATTAATTCAACTCCACAGGTCCATCTTCAACCCTGTTTCTGAGTATTGACACCAGAAAGGTCGTTTTGAGAGCTGGCCCTTTAAATGCACAGAAGCCACTTCAGGCCCCGCCCCCTCCTGGTTGTCGGCTGTGCTGCTCTGTCCTGTTCAACCAACAACTGAACATTTTAGGAAATCGGCTCGAAGTTTGGACATATTTTCAGTATGAACCAAAACTGCTGCTGCTGATAAACAATTATGTCGTACTTGTAGAAATGTTCGTCGGAAGTCTTGACCTTATATGTGCAAATGTTGTGATGTAACTAGTTATAAAACATAACAAATTAAGAAGGAATTAAAACAGGTTGTAGAAATCCACTCAGTTTTTGCCAGAATGAATCTAAAGATAGCTTTTCAGCACCTGGAGGGTTCAAATTCAAACGCTATGAACTATTTGGGTCCAAATACACAAATAAATGAACCAAAGACTAATATAAGTGGGATTAGCAAAATATGACCCCTTTACGATTGGCCACATGGAGTAGACAGTCAGGTTCTACCTAAATCAGCCAATGATAAAACATTTTTGCATCCATAGGATAGTGTTTCAAACCAAAAGTGAACATTACCTTTTGACCATACCCTTGTCTTTATTCTCATTTTTATTCAGCACAATAGAGAACTGACGTCTATATCATTAACCTCATAACATAACTGCCTGAGTCATACACCATATGGACAAAAAGTATTGGGACACGTTGAATTCAGGTGGTTCTTTTCTAACAAGGATCTGGGATGCAAAACAGTAATGACAAATGTCATAATATAGTTTACCGTCACAACCTAAATGCAACAGTTATTTTGCCCATTTTAACAGTTATTTGTGTATTTTATGTCATTTGTCCTGCTGGTTACATCTGCCATTTTTTCATCGTTTGCTCATACAGAAGATCCGTCGTCTTGGATCAAATCTTCAAACAGTCCTAGATTTCTTTTATGGAATCATTAGTAACTGATGTATTCGGTTTGTTGTTCATGTGTGACCATTTGTAGCTCCATCACGTGCTTATGCTGTATTACATATTTATGCACGCCTGTGCTTTTGCATTGCCTTGTGTATAAGAATATTTTTATTCTGGTTGGTGCTGTTAGAGGATTGCTAATGATGTGCTCCCTAGCTGAGGAATGATACTTTTTTCTCTTGTTTGTTTTAGAGTATTTGGTTGCTTTCATTGATTTTTATTTATTTATTTATTTTTGCTTTATGTTTTATTATATTTATTTGCCTCAGAGTAAAGTTTGGATTTACCATAAGGTTACACATCTCTGTAACCTCCAGTCCTGAAGTACAGATGAAAATAATTTTTGGGTATATCTTGTGCTCCAAGAATAAGTCCGGATTCATCTTGGTCTCATTTTCATAAATTTAATTTGACTTGATCTGATCACAAACAAAGCATTACTTAGTACTAAGGATCCACACCAA
>JAPQRP010000020.1:750209-761086 GCA_037367295.1 Apogon hyalosoma
AATCTACACCTGGCTTTTCTGCCTCCGTCCATAATAATATACATTATATAGACTAAATGTCGTCTAAAATTAACATTTATTTGCAACATAGTATGCCAAACTATTACATGAACAAAAACAAATTAATTTTAGCAAACAAAATAAAAAAGTCTGTGTTTTGAATGTCTGGGGCTACCAGAAATGTGTGCTGTTAAAATGGGGTCACGAGCCAAAAAAGGTTGGGAACCACTGGGTTAATCAATAGTGACTCAGCAGATTTTATGAGAAAAGTTTTGCAAACCAGTTTCTCCTTTAACATCTTGTCGTATCATGAATAGGTAACAATATATGGGTTTGATAAATCACCACTTTGTTCTATTCATGTGTTCAGTACTGTATAAATGTAACACGTTTTTACTGTCTTTTTTCTGATCACTAAATCTCAGTGTACCTTTTATTTACTTTAAGCTGCCTGACAGAAACAAAATCCATATGTACCTTTTGTCATATTGTCATTCAGGTGGCCTGAGAGGACACAACAGTTCTATATCTACTTCTCGTCTGTATTTTCAGGCTGTAAAAAAAAAAACAAAAACGCATACGGCTCCATTACGATCGCTGATCAGATTCTGTCAGATGCGATTCTAATGCTTTTCGCCGTGTCTAAACATAGACGCTTGGAAAAGTGGTTTCACGTTTTCATAACAGCATGAAACGACATCAGATCATCAATATTTATATTTAGTCTTTTGATATGGATCAAGAGGAGAAAAGAGAGGCGTGTATTTTCATATTCTGTTCGTTCGCAGGCTTAATTAATAAGACAAAATAAATTAACTTAGGCGGCAGTAACAAGGTATGTCATTATGATCAGTAAAACAACAAGCGCATTCTAAATATCTTATTATTGAGGTAATATAAGCCAATTTAGGTAGAGTTAAGAAGGTTACAACAGCTCTTTTTTGAAGCAATATGAGCATTCTGTATAAACATGATTTTGCTGAATGTTTTTTTTTTAATATTGCCAGAAATGCACAATTATTTGGTGACCCTGAAAAAACGTCTGGGTGTTCTAAATCAATATAAGTAGGTGTTGAACAATACCATCCATCCGCCCATCTGTGCATCGCATCTGAATATCGTCATTCACCAAAGATAAAAGTAAATCGGTTTATTTCTCAAGATGTTGAACCTAAGCTACAAAAACATGCGGGACACGGTATTTTCTTTGTATTTTGATTGCGACATTTATTATTATCTGCTTATCAGTAAGCTACTCGACAATGGAAAGTACAATTTAACTAGAAACAGATGGTTAAAAAAGACCATGTAGTTAATTACACTCCGTCAACTTTGCACGTCTGTAAGAAAAGTCTGTGCAAGTCTGTGTAGAAAAGTAAGTAGCAGCACATTGCATTTGTAATACTCCTCACCCCCTCTCCCTTTCTCTCTCTCTCTCTCTCTCTTTACTGTTCTCCCTCACTCTTTCTGCTCTACCATCTGTAATGAGCTAAGCAGTGGAGTGTAAGCAGCTTCTTAGATAATGAGGCACAATTCCCCGGGGAGTCAAGCTGGGCCCGCAACTTTAATATACCATTTCTTCATCCTGAAAATGAAAGCAATCAGAATGGAGAGAGATACTGTACACGCCGCTTGAGTGTCAAGAGGAAGCTCCTACCTCGACTGGAATCGGTAGCATACGCACGATTTAGGAAAAGGACCTGATAGTAACAGTGCTTACTGGTAATACCCACTAGAGACGTACAAGAGACTGGCTTGTTTTTAAAGAAATCTGCACCGACAGACTCCCAAATCACAAATTATCAATTTTTCATTACATGCTGCAGCAAGTAATGATTTGCATGTCTGCTACTTTACAAACAGGGCTAAATGCATTTGGAAAAGTCCCCAGCTGCAATGCAAAGTAGATGTATAAAGGCTATGGGTTATTTTATGGTTAGAGATAGCGGCTTGGCAGTCTACCTCTGCACTGGGAGCTGAGACCTCTCCAGCTTTTCTTGGAGGATATCTCCATAATAGCCTCATTATTCAACTGTGAGCCCAGGAACACTCAGGCTGAAGTAATGAGCCCCTCACTAGTTGCTGAGTATCACCTTTTTGCAAGAGGTTGCATGGAGAATGTATCCTGATTAGAAGTGCTGTTTAGCTATTTTGTAGCCAAATGCGGCAAAGGATGGTGTCTTTTTTTATTTGTATTTTTATGGGTTTTTTTTGTATTGTTTGATTCATTAAAATCAGGACAAGAGATTCAATAGCGATAGACAACAATGTCCCTGTGAGGAGCTGCAGATTGTAAAGTGTTGTAAATAGTGCAACCACTAATGTCGGAAACTTCTTTTTTTTTTTTTCTTTTTCTCTTTGTGGCTTTTATAGTTTAATAATAGTACGCACACTTCTCACAAGAAATACAAAGTGGGTATATTCAATGTTCTGGCCACACGCATGGTTCAGAGACAGACGGTCTTGTCTATTTATGGTATGCCTTAAGTTTTCAATGCGCAATATTTGTTTTGGAATCTGTTTTGTGCTGGGAGTTGTATTTCTTTTTTTTTTTATGTTTGTTTTTTTCGAACATATTTTTTTTCAAAATTTTTTTTTAGCAAAGCAGGTGACAAGGACAATGTAAAACACAGGACTAACAATAACACATGGCATACAGACAATTAAACCAATATCGGAAACTTAAAGACATTGGTTATAAAGACATGGCTTGTGTTTCTTTGTGTTAACCCTTTAACCCCTGAAACATGATTCCAGGTAAATGTGCTGCTGTGAATTTGTGTCTGTTTCAGTGTCATAAAAGCTGCTGTGTGTATGTGTATGTGTATGTGCTTGTGTTCCTTTTCTTCAGCGGTTTTGTTCCACTGTGTCTTAGGGTCAAAACAGTGTGGAATAACAGAAAAAACAAAGAGAAATTAAAGTTTGGCAGGTTTTTACTAAATAAGGCACTCAGAATGTACATCAATAAGAGATCTGAGATGTTGAACATGAACTGTGACCTGGAAAACACTGAACAACAAGTATTTGAATTTTGGGCCTGTAATTTTGTTTTTTTTTTTTCTAAATCTGCTTTTTGGCACTTGGCTGAACTCCGAAAAGCAGGTACACGGTCAAAACTCGGTAAAAACACAGTTAAAAAATAAATAAATAAATAAAATAAAGGAAATCAAGGCAAGACTGCAAACAACAGGAAAAAACAAGGAAAAGGGTGAAAAAAAAAAGCCCAAACCGTCTACTTTAATATTGAGTTGGTCTCACTCACTGCTCTGTGTTTTGCCCCCCCATTCCACAGGTGGCAGGGGGTGCACTGAGCATGCTCAGATGTCTGTGGAAAGAGCAAGGTCTATTCTGTCAGCATGTTTTGAAAAGTTCCCTATGGCTTAAACTATTGGATTTTTATGGATATTTAAAATTAATCATACATTCAGAACGCTCACCACAGAGACGTCAGGGGTTAAAGGGTTAACCTACTGACCACACTGCTGCCTCTAAGAATAATAACAAAAAAAGGAAAGGAATGTTCTTTTACACATCTACACTGTTCTGTTTTGTGTTCATTTAAAACAGAAGTTCACTGTTATACCTAGGAATGTTAGGCAAAGTTCCCAGTAGCTCAAGTCTTTGGAAACCTTAACCTTCTTGTGTTATGATTTTGCTTATTGCTTATTATTTGCTTAATGTCTTCACGTTATTTCTATATTTTGGTTCAGAGTCTAAAGTGTGGTTGTATTTCACCAGTATAGACAACACTAGGGTCATTTGCAACCATTGCAGAGCCTCCGTTATGGTGGAAACACCTCCAACATGCAGAAACATTTAATCACACGGCGTCCAATTAAACTGCACCAAAGTCCTGTCTTTGATCGGCTGATGAGCAAAGGGGGCAGTGACAGCAAGGCGTCCGCCGCAGCCGCTAACATTAAACTCCTCCGGGTTCTATCGGTAGTGTTAATGTTAACGACATTTCACCGTGTCAACCGCAGTTCACCATTTGTTTATGAATAGTCTTCACATCCTATAATTACATTTAGATAAAGATGAGGCTCGGAGGCTGCAGCGGGTACATCTCGCACTCCTTTAACTACAGCTTTATGAGGGTTTTTTTTTTTTATCTAATGCAAAATGTTTTGTTAAATGTAATGCATTAAAGAGTTAATGCAAGTAAAGCCATGTGTACAATAGTTTATTCCCCAGTTCATTTAGAATGGTTAAGAGAATCAATGGGGAGTTGAATCGACAGGTAATATCGATTGTTTCTAATTTCATCATACACACAATGACAATAAAGGCTATTCTATTCTATTCTATTCTATTCTATTCTATTCTATTCTGGAACCAGAATTGCCAAATTCTCATCCATCCCCATCCCTGGTTAGGCCTGCAAAATATCTACGCTTCATAAATATTAGAGCATTTCAACGTTCTTCCACCTACCTGGGCTTATTTTCCCAAAAGAGCATTATTTACAAAGGTTTAGAAGCCGTAACTAATGCATTTATTGATAGCTAAAATATCATTTATTCACATCTTCATTGATTAGTCACAAACTGTATCCAAACACCAGCTTGTTTGCAGTCTAACGTTCACCCTGTGCTTCATGGCTGATCTGATTGTTATTTTTTTTATTGAAAGAGCTGTGACATTTCTTTATGCAAATACGGCTTTATGTATGTACATACACTATGCTGGAGGTAAAATCATCAGGTTACATTCAGGTGGATGTTCTTATCAGGGAATTCCTAGTCGCCATTTACCCTCTGGATAAGAGGTTTTCCTGACACTCATTAACTTTTATGTACGATAATTATTATTTATCATAAATAATTATTCAGATACAGTAATGCTATGTTTTTTGAGCTGTAAATAGAATGATATGACTCAGTTTTAACCCATAAAGACCCAAACAGCTACTGCTGACCAAAACCCACTACTGAGCTAAACGGTTTAATACCTATTGATCCACTAAATCCTATCAATACATGCAAAGAATTGGTGTTAAATACAATTTGTCATCTTTTCATGGTCATCAGATATGACCCATTTGGACATTCAGAGGCTCCATAGTTACTGTGGAAACACCGTCATTTTCTCAACATTGATTCACCAGTAAAACCCATGGAGTTGGATCAATGACAGTGGATGGAGACACTTGGTTAATGTTCAGTTAATGGTATGTTTTACTGAAAAAGACACTATTTCTTCAGTTTTCTCTGTTTTGATCTAATAAGCTTTGAAGTTATTATGAGCTTTTATGAGCATCTACATGATCAATAAATTAAATGTAGGAAAATACATGAATTGCACTGATAAAAACTCAAACTAAAGAGGACAATATTAAAAAAAAAATATGAAAAATTGATTAAGAAAGGTTAAATATAGAGAAAATTCATTTGGGAACTGCCACAAAAAGTACTACTGAGTCTTTATGGGTTAATGAAATGCATCAGTGTTGGTGACAATGTGCATAAAAACGGACAAATATGTAAAAATCTGTATCTTGTGGGTGAAAAAGGCTTAATTCCCCACTTTGAAAATCTTTTGGAGCCTTCCCACCTTAACCCAGACATGAAGTCATACTTTTATTATTATTTCATAAGACTCGACATCATGAAATTTGTAGTAAAAATGTTAAAGCCTTTAATAAAATCCCACTTGTCCTTTAGTCAGATTAGACCCTTTATTTTCCAGTGTGTTTGACTAAAACGGCTCTATTTGAAAACACTGCATTCACAGGAAGCCTCATAAAACAGTGGCCTTTATGAGTTAGTTTTTAGTTTAGTTTATGTGTCCCAAACTTTGATATTAAAAAAAAAAAAAAAAAAAAAAAAAAAAAAACAATAAAAGAAAGAAATAAATTACAAATGCACCCATTAACGGTCATTAAAAATATAAAAAAAAATGAATTAAAATAAATTTAAAAAAAATGTACATATGTAAATACAGTTTAAGGGACAGAAAGAAACATAGTCCTGCCCCTTGATTTATTTATTTTTTTTAATATATTGTTTTAATCAGTTTGAATCCACAGTGACACAGTGATACAGAAATACTCTTTTTACCAGGTGGATATAAGGCCCCTTCAGGGCCTCAGTTCCTCGTGGGAAAGGACTGTATGCTAGCAAAAAACACCCGTGTACATATTCTAAATAACCTGTTGTATGTAAATGGGTATGGATTTTTAGACAGCCTTAATTAGGTGGTAATGCCAGAAAAAAAAAACTCAACCTAACAGCTTCCGAGTCTAAATCACTCCTGTCTCAGCCTGCTTTTGATTTTATTTTGGTTTTCAGCATTGTGCAAAGGGCGAAGTTACTTAAAATGGAGGTTAAATTGCAATTTAATGAGAGAGGAACTTACAACCTCTTGTTAATTTTATTTCTGTGTTTATGTGATCTGATCTTCTCTCTGTTATTACTTTTTTTAATTTACTTTTTAGTCCATTTTAATGCTAATTTTAAGTATGTGTATCATTTATTGTTAGCTCTTTTCATTTCCTCTGCTTTTTCTTTTTATTCTAATTTGTGCAAAACCTACACATTCTCGCTCCCAACTCGTCACATAATGATGCTTGCTCGTGGGCATCACTTTTCAACATGCAGTGCAATCTTATAGCATCATTTGTCAACGTGGGGTGGGTGTCATTTTTCCAAATGCAGGGCAGTCATCATTTTTTGATGTGCGGGGTAGTCTGAAAGATGTCTAGACAATGCCACATTTACAGCTTGGGTCAGTTACTGCATGAAAACAACACATTTAAAGGTAGAAAAATGGTCATGAGAAGGGGCCGTCTGCTTTATTTCATAAGTTTCTGATGAGTTTAAGGATAATACAATAATAACAGATGCCAAGGGGGGGGGGGGGGTTGAGGGCCAAGTGTTAGGATACGAAAACAGGTTTGCAAAGCACACTAGGTTGAGGCTGAAATTGTACAAATGCAAATTAAAACTAGAAATGTATTTGTGGGAGAAACTGACCATGTAATAGAGCTTTTAAATGTTTTTTTTATCTAATTAAAATATCTGAATATTTAACCCAATACTGCAGGAGCCTCAAACATGCAGCCCGGGGGCCAAAACTGGCCTGCCAAAGGGTCCAATCCGGCCCACGGGATGAATTAGTGAAATACAAAAATTATACTGAAGATATAAACAATCAAGGATGTTAAAATAATTTCAGGTCAATTCGATCTAAAGTGGGTCAGACCAGTAAAATACTATCATAATAAACTATAAATAATGAAAACCACACATTTTTCTCATTTTATTGTAAAAAAAAAAAAAAGTAAAATTACACAAAAATGTTTACAATTACAGACAAGCCTTTTACAAAAAATGTGAATAAACAGAACAAATATGAACAACCTGGAATGTCTTAAGAGAATTAGAAGTACTAATACTAATATTCTGCCTATTATTAAATGTTTTGTGTATTTGTAGATCCACTGTGATCTGTAAGTTGTCATGAACATGTGAAAATGAGAAGCTGAGGCCAAATAATAGCATGAATTGTTAAAATTCCACTTTTTTTTCTTAATAAATTTCATTTTGTTCATGGTTGTTCATGTTCTTCACATTTTTTTAAAGGACAGTTTGTAGATGTAAACATTTTGATAATATAATTTCACTTTTTTCACTCTAAAACATAGAAGTTAGACATACAGATTTTGGAATTGATATTATTTCTATATTATTATGTTATTATTTTAATGATACGGCCCACATCAGGTCATATTGGGCTTTATGTGGCCCCTGAACTAACATGAGTTTGACACCCCTGCACTACTGTGAATGACACTGTTAGTTCCGCTTCGGTTAAATAGTCTGAAAATGTTGTAAAATTTAGCTTTAAATCATTTTAACAAATAAATTAACATCCTCATAGTGAAGTAAACTGTTGTGTAGTTGCTTTAATATATTCAGAGGAGCCATTATCTTTGAGTTTGCAGACAGTGCTTGTGAATTTCTTGGATCTGAGCTATGACCAAGATGGCACCAGCCAACCTGCTAATGCAATGCGCTGCCATCACGGCATCACAGTTTAATTAATGATCATGGTTCTGTCTTTCGGCTTTGTCTAATCCTCATGAGAATGTCACACACTGTTACACTTCCCACATGACAAGAGATGCTCAAGTCATCTCACATTACATTTTTTTCCCTTTTGTATGGCTTAAAGTGTTAGTAATTTACATAATCTGCCCTTGTGTAAGCATCCATTAGCACTCTCCCCACTGCGTGTGTCACTGTGTTCAGGCCTGACTCGAGCTGTCTCAGAGCTGTAGTAAAAAACCTCTAAGTCCCCTGGTTGTCACCTGAGTCCCAGTGAAGCCGGATCATGACGGATAGCGTCGCGGTCAGACCCCGGGGCCTTCTCAATCCATGATAGATACCCTAACACAGACTCCTGCTTGTTGTGCCTAAGGTTACCTTGGCAAACCTCAAACCTGGGGGATCCTAATCAGCCCCTGGTCTGAAAATGCTCTGACATGATGTGTGTATTTACAAATGCCAGCCTCCCATTGCTCGCTTAACTTCTCTTATAAAAAGGATGAGTGCCATGGTCACCCAACAGCCCCAACATAGAGCCCATTTATGTATTTTATTCATGTAGCAGGAACAATGAATACATATATTGCACCAGTGAAATGATATTTTACTTTAGATAGCTTAAGTCTTAAGTTTAATCACACTGTAAAAAACGACCGTAGAATTAACACTAAAAAGTTGTAAAATTGCAACATAAAAAAAAAAAACTGTTAGTGAAAATACAATACAAAGTTGTTTATTTGAAAAGATTTTTGTGTTAATGATTAAATCAAATATAGCTGTAGTTTTTACAGGAAGAGTATGTTAACAAAAGCAGATTTTTATGTAAAAATTAGGTATTTCTATTGTTTGACAAAATAAAACTGTAAATTGGAAAACAATTTGGTGCTGTTTAAATTGCAAGACCACAATGTTAAAATAACAGCCTGTTCACTTTTAAAAAAAAAAAAAATAAATAAAAAAGTAATAAAAAAGTAAACAGTTAATTTAACATTTCAAACATGTGTGATGGTGGCTATGGCTCAGCTGATAGAGCAGGTCGTCCAATGACTGAAGGGTTGGTGGTTCAAATCTGGGCTCTGACATGTCACATGTTGAAGTGTCCTTACAAGACACTGAACCCTAAATTTCTCCCAGTAGGACCTGGTGGCTTTGGAAAGCACTGTGGGCACCATGAAGGTGTATAAACTATGCTATTTAAGTACAGTCTATTTACTATTTAAATCCAGTGTTAAATATACATGTTTAAAATGTTAAATCTACATGTTACGCCGTAGATATAGTCATGGTTTGTTGTGTTTCTTACAGTATTGCTCTGGTAACCACAGCTGCCAGTTTTTTTTCCGTAAAAACAACAGGATTTTTTTTTACAGAGCACATATTAGTCAGTAGTTAATGTTTTAAGACAGGATTCCTTTGTTTCACTTTGTTTTAGGATACTATGGGTTGGCTGTAACATGAACACAGGACACAGATCTGCACTTAGATACACTTTTAAATATACATAACCAGGGCGTGATTTGTCAAAAAACCAGAGGGGGGATTTATTTATTTTTTTATTTCTTGTTGAAGCAGGTGGTGGTGGTGGTGGGGGCAGCAGTTATATACATAGGGTGTGGTCCTTAACTAATGTAACTAGTGCTGGAGTGAAACCAAAGTGAAACTTTACATACTTTCAATGTCCAACTCCCATTCCTCTATTATACAGCGGATCTTACACTAAATTTTCACAACCTCTAACTTATATCCACTGGACACACAAATGTTGGGCTCCATCAGAGGTGTAGTCCAGGGTATACGGTGGTATACCGAGTATACCTACCTACTTTCAGTCAGCATTTAGTATACCCACTTCTAAATCTCCCTGATGCACACCATTCAGTTGTATCTGAACTGGCGAAATAGCCCATTTTTTCCGCCTCAGATGGTGAAGCCATGACCCGCCCTACTCTGCCTCTAATTGGTTAGTACTCGCTGTCTTCACTGATTAGATTGGTTAACTTTAGGCATGAGGACTGATGAGCCAATCACAGGCAGAGTAGGGCGGGTCATGCTGAGGAAGATTAGCACAGGCCACTTCTGGAACCTGATTGGACACCTCAGGTGCCAGTTCCACCCCAGCTGATTGACAGGCCACTGCACATCTCGTTGAAAGATGTACAATTATTGGAAGTGTGAACAAGAAAGGACAAGTAAACGTCTTTGAAGAGAGTGACATATCGAGAGAACCTACTTTCATGGAATCCATAATTCTGAGGTAAGTTTTCAGGTGGTTTCAGAATCAGTCACTGTTTTAAAGTACTGCCCATGTGACTGCACATGTACAGGAGAACTTAAACTGTGAGTAGGCTAACATTATGAAAGGCTAACGTTATGAAAGGCTGATATTATCAATATGTTTTCCTCATGTTGAATACATTTACATTCATGCAGCTGCTTGTGTGACCAGTAAAACCTACAAAACACTCCTGATCAAGTCATGATCATTTTATAATAGTGAGCAAATACTATGGACAGATTTTTGGGTAAATGAAATAGTCTTACATGTCACTGTTTGTAAAACAGGGCATTTTACTGGACTACTTAAAAAAAAAAAAGGCCAAAATTTAGAGTATACCCACTTCTCCAACACCACTTGGTCCCATGTACACCCCCCCCCCCCCACCACCACAACCACCACACACACACACACACCTTTACAGCACCTCAGTGCATGGGGACATTCGTGAATTCTGACACTGCCGACAGTTAAGTTCAGTTGAACGTTAGTGCCAGTAATGTAGGATATAGGAGTAACAAATATGTCACAACCAGCCTGTTGTTTCAATTGGT
>JAPQRP010000020.1:764491-774915 GCA_037367295.1 Apogon hyalosoma
GCAGTCGAACCTGTCAAGCAGGTAACATCTACAAACCATACCTTGTCTGAACAAAAGAAAAAAGGAAAATATAATTAATTTAATAGTAGACAAACTGAACGTCATTAGCCTTATAATTTAGTTTTGTTATTTTTTCTTGTTGACAGTCAACAAGAAAATAATTAGCATTTGTTGTGTCTGTCACATGCAGCCACAACTTTTGAAACACAAAAAATATTTTTCTGCAAATAAGGGGGTCCAAAACCCTTTTTCCACTGCGGTAAATGTAAGGTAAAAAGACCCCAGGATGAAGAGCTGCTGCAATGATGCAAAAGCGCATGGGGATCTAAATAGATAAACAAGCAAACAATTTAATAGTCTAACATGCAGATGGAGGACAGCACATGTGGCATCACATTTATGGAATTCCTGTGAACATTTGTTTAAATAAATACATAAATAAAGGCAAAAAAGTCAAACTCTCCTCTCTCTTTCTGAAGTTCTCAAGATATATGTGTTATTGGAGCACATAACAAGACTTTATTACTTTTGTTAAAATTATTTACTTTTTTTTTTTTATGTAGAAAATCAAGGTTAATGTAGCTACCATATTCGGTTCCTTTCCCATTAGTGACAAAAAAAAAAATAAATAAATAAACAATCCAATGAGTATATACAAAAATACAAGAAAAAAAAAAGCAATGTGAAAAGAATATGTATTTTAGAACATCACTTTTAGAACATTGCATCAACATAAGTGCTGATCCAGACCCCTGTCCACATCCACATTCTCCCTTTGAACATCATTCAAAGGGAGATGTACCATTACTTCATGGTACATAACAAAGCAGGTCCACTCACTGTTCATGCAGAGGTGGACCTTCCAGACCCTGGAGACCACATTAGATAGTTGCCTCACTGTCCTCACTTGCCCGTTAACACTTATCTGTTTAGGTTTCATGATGGACTTGTTCTGCAGATTCACAGTTTTCTTTAAGTTTATCTTCTGTACAGCAGCATTCCCTCAGTGTGGTTCGTTCTTAGGCATCGCTGTCACTTTAATGACACACTGCTCCAAAATTAAAATTGACCTCAGCACCGTCAAGTCACGGAGACATAAACAAAATAAGTCACCTTACAGTTTGTTTGTTTTTTTTACCGAGGTGTTTAAAAGTTTTCCGCAAGCAGCTGCCTTTTAAAAACAACCATAAAACACTACAGCTACCTAAATTGCTTGTTTATTCAATTCATCAAGGGATTTGAGTGAATGTTATGAGGACGCAGCATGAAAGCGTCATGAAAGCAATCACACACTGTCAGGAAAAATGAGCCCCCAACGTGCACTTACAGCCCTGGCTTTGTTTTTTTTGTTTTTTTTAATGCTATTTTTTCTGTTATATTTGGAAAAAAGGATGTGAAATTCATGCAGAAAAAACAAAACTGGCTCATGTCTCGCTGTGGGAGGTAACAGACAACTGGCAGCATCCGTTAGATCCAGAGGCTGCTAGTCCTGGGGAGATGATGGAGATTGGAAATGGGTCAGAAAGGAAGGAGCCTATCTTCTTCTTAAGAGGCCGAGCTCAATTTAAAATTCTTAAGAAACTGAAAAAAAAAAAAAAAAATCCTCTTGATCCCACAACTGAAAACCTCAAAATACACACAGAGAGGAAGATGGGAAAGAAGCGGGTTTCATCTTTTCATGTAGAAGTACCACTGCCGCCATTTACCCCATCATTTCCGTCACTCTGGTGAGAGCTGCCTTGTGCTGCTTTTGTTCTCCTCGATTCAAAAAGCATGAAGATCCTCGTGATGTGGTGGAAGGAAACGCTTGGAGTGGGGAAACAGCGTGAAGTTTTCAGTAAATGTAGAAAAAGCCATTGGATTCTATATTTACACCACTCTGCATTTGGGTTGTGATAAGTAAACAAGCCCCGGTTTGGGTTATTTTAGATGTTTCATTGCTTCAGATGTCGAAAAAAAAAAAAGAAAAAATCGAACAAAATCAGTGCACGGGGGGGACGACATAACAAGGCTAATAAGAAGAGCGGAACAGAATGGAAATTAAAGTCAGAAAACAGTGTTGCCATATCAACTCTAGCAATCACACATTCTGGGGTTGGTGTATTATTCAGGATCACCAGCCAAAGTAAATGAAACCCATAGGGAATTGGAATAATGCCTCAAACATTTTATCTGTAGCTACAGCGCAGTCGACCAGCTCGCAAGCATCTCCTCAACTATAGACATACGTCGGGAACCCCCAGAAACCTAATCTCTTTTCTGGAGATAACGCCCGGCAGTGCTAAGGAGTCAGCCATGCACACAGCTGTGTCCAAAGCTATTACCAGCGAGCAGAAGCTTTCCCTACCCACCAGCCACAGCTGTTTCCCTTCACCAATAGATGTTACTTTTTACTGACTGGAGCAAGATGTCCAGATCAAACCGGCTGTGGCAGCGAGAAGAGAAGGAAAAGGAAAAAGCAGATAAAAGGAAATGAGAGAAGGCAAATTGTTTTTCCTGAATGCCAAGGAGTAAAGGTACAGGATGGGAAATGTGTTCTCTTAATTATTTGAGGCGCAAAAACAAATAAAAAATACACCGAGCTGACCGTGACAAGTTTATAAATATATAGCAATTTTACATCAAAAAGAGCAAGAGGCAAAATAATTAATACTGTATAAGAAAACACTTCTTTTAGAAATGCATTTTGTTTGAATTTTGCCAAATAAACATTTAAAAGGCACAGCATCTTGAATGCAAGCAATCAAGCTAAAATATGAGAAGAATAAATAAATAAAGCATGTGTTGGATCCTTTTCATATGCAACCCAAGGCCAGATTTAATGCCTGTCATTTTACTCAAAAAATATAATTTTACAAATTCCATCTCTTTCTTTTTCGCATTGACATATGTGGGAGAGTGTTTCTTTGGCCAAAAAAGTGTGGCTTTGTGACAAAAACTGTGGCTCTGTGACAATTCATATTTCTAAAATAGATGACACAATCATGAAGAAATCAGTGGAGTTTACGGCTTCATTTATATTTCACTGATTTAATGAGAACAAGAGGAAGCTTAAAGGTGTAATGGGACATTTTTTTTTGCATAAAAATGTCTATAAACAGCTGGATTATTTGTTATTTATAAAGTTGACTTGTGTACTTATGTTTTATTGTAATCCACAACAATGTTAAAATTCAGAGGAACCTGTAGTTTCATTCAGTTTAGCAGCATATTCAACCACCTGTCACCTGTTTGTGGCATTAGATCACTGCTAATATGTGGCAGTTACATTAAAATGAATCAAAATAGTGAAGATAAATCAATGAACATAACATGAATAAGACTTAAATGCATGACACTGTCTGAAAAACATGATTTCTGTCAGATCAGACACATTTTTATCAAGGTTAAAGCAGGAACTCCCATGATTCAACACTACTACGAATTCTTTCTTATGTTGTTGTTATTATTGTTACTATTATTCTTATTGCTGTAGTTGTTTTAACTGAGACTCAGCAATAGAAATTACATTGTGTGCATTTAATCTAAATCTGTCAAAATCTAATGTATGATAATAATAATAATAATAATAATAATAATAATAATAATAATAATGAATAAGCTTTTTATAGCACTTTTCAAGGCACCCAAAACGCTTTACATTATTGATCCATTACTCATTCGCTCTCACATTCCCACTCTGGTGGTGGTAAACTACATTTGTATCCACAGTTGCCCTGGAAGCGTGGTCAACAGTTTCTGCCAAATGGCCCCTCTGACCACCATCAAATGTCCATACACATTCATACCCAGTGTGAGTGACACTGGAGGCAATGTCTTGCTGGAGGACACAACGGCACATGACTAGGACAGAGTGGGATTCGAACCATCAACCCTTCGGTTAATGGACAACCTACTCTACCTCCTGAGCCACTCACTGTTCGTGCAGAGGCGGGCCTTGCAGACCCTGTAGACCACACTGGCCCTGAGATTGTTGACACACTGTCCTCACTCTTACTGTTGCTGTCACTGTCATGTAATGCATTTGAAAATGACCAAAAATAATCACTTGCCCAATACAATAAAGGCTTAAAGCTGCTGTGCTTTAGTCGTATCGTTGGTCTTAAATTCCACAGTTGCCTTCCTACGCTTTGTAAGTCACATGGTCTGCGTGGAAGCAAGGACACCACCAACTTCTATGGACTCGGTTTTGAAGTGGAGGAAAATCTAAACACAAACTTCGGTTGATCACAGGCGTTTTCAGACATGGGGAGTTAAATATGTGTTTGACAACTGTAATTACCATTCGACGTTGTGATGTTCTTTGATGCAACTACTGCTCTACTCCGTAGCTCAAAACGTCAGCTTCGCTTTTGTGAAGTGGTGTGACATGGTGTCATTTCATATATTTATATTTAGAAGGGGTATGTTTTCACATTCTGAAGTTTTTCCCCCTGATTTTGGATCCTGCAGTTTTAATGACTATTTATCAAACCTGTAATAACCGCATACAGTTTCCTTCACAAACAGAATTTCCAGTCATTTCTGCACCTGATTGTGATTCAAGTGCTGAAGCATTGAGCATTTAATTGCTTTGCTAATGCAGGCGTCATCAGGGGGGAAAACAGGCTCATGAGGAGGAGCAGAGCGCTCACAGCCAGAGGAAGCCACTGTTTCTGTCTCTGTACATGCATGGGAGTCCTTATACACAGACAGCAGGAAGTGAAAAAGTCAGACAGCCGTAACCGTAATGACAAGAGGAGACAGACAGGAGAAGGACAAAGCCAGGCAGGAGTGCCCGCAGTGGGAGACGTTTTAGCATAACATTGTTATTGAGGGAAAGGTAGAGCACTCTCCAACAGCAGGGTTCAGGATCCCTAAGGGGTCGTAAGACGAATCTGACAGGTCTCAAGAAGATTAAAAAAAGGACATTACAACGTGTACGCCGAACAAACTTCTGTTTATATTGGACATCTAGAGCAGTGATTCTCAGCTGGTGGGTCGAGGGCCTTTTGCCTGATGTTAACCCTTTGACCCCTGACGTGTCTGTGGTGAGCATTCTCAACGTATGATTTAAAAAATATATATATATTCATAGAAATTCAACCATTTGCTCAATGGGAGAAATTTCCAAACATGTTGATAGAACAGACCCTTTGCTTTTTATAGACATCTGAGCATGCTCATTGTACCCCCCGTCGCCTGTGGAATGAGGGTAAATCACAGAGCAGTGAGTGAGACTGACTTGCTATAAAAATAGATGGTTTGGGCTTTTTATTTTTTTTTTTTATACCATTTTCCATGTTGTTTTTTTGTTGTTGTTTTTTTCTGTTGTTTGTAGTATTGTTGTGATTTCCCCTTATTTTGTTTATTGTGTTTTTACCCAGTTTTGACCATGTACCTGCTTTTTGGAGTTCAACCAGGTGCCAAAAAGCAGCTGGAATGATTTAGAAAAAAAAGAAAAACTAACCCAAAACAAAAAGTACTGGGCCAAAATTCAAATACTTGTTGTTGTTCAGTGTGTTGCAGTTCACAGTTCACATTCAACATCCTAACTCTCTTACTGATGTACATTCTGAATGCCTTATTAAGTAAAAACCTGTAAATCTTCAATTCCTCTCTTTGTCTTTTTCTGTTATTCCACCTGTTTTGACTCTAAAACACAAAGTATGGCAAAACCACGGAAGAAAAGGAACACGCACATACTCACAGCAGCTTTTATGACACTGAAACAGACGCTAATTCACATGAGCACATTTACTTATAATGTCTCAGGGGTTAAAGGGTTAAGAAACACTAGCTGCACTTCATTAATTGAATTAATTTTGCATGAAAACACCATGCATGTGTTAAAAATGGCCGTCGGGGGCAGCCGTGGCCTAGATGGCTTGTGACTGAAGGGTCACCGGTTTGATTCCCTGGACTGGCGGAGAGTTGTTGGATGATGTGCCCTTGAGCCAAGCACTTAACTCCGCCATTTGCTCCCCGGGCGCCTGATATGGCGAGCCCACTGCTCCGAACATGCAACGTGTGATGCATGAACTAGTGATGGGTTAAAGGCAGAAGACAAATTTCGTTGTGTGGTGCATGTGCATGTTTACGTGTGAACCCCTACTGACAAAATAAAACAAGAGTCAAGATTCTAGTGAAATGTTCTGATTGTTACATCAGCTTTATTAATTCTTGAATAAGTGACTGAATGTACATAATTTTTAACTGAGTGCACGTTTTGTTTTTTTTGTTTTTTTTTCCTACCTAATTTAGTTTAATTATAAAGGAATTCCCTCTTTAGCGTCACCACTTGCAGATCATCACTTATGGTTTATCAGTAAACTTATTTTTTATGTTTTCATACTGTGATGTTCTGTATTATCTCAGAATCAAAACATCTCAAAACCATCTTTTCGCTAAAGAAATTTGAGACGTTTAACTTTTATTCGTTTGGGTCGTGGCTTGTCACTGAGGGGTGATGGTGGGTCCTGAACCTGGTTCAGTTGAGAACCACTGATCTAGAATATACTTTCTTCAAGGAAAGCACGTGAAGACACTAAGAATGAAAACATACAGTAAAGGTTCAGTTTGTAGGATATGTGCAGTCTTGAGCATTTATATGAAGATTAGGTTGTGTAGAGAGGTTTTGATGAGTCGACTATTTCTAGGTCCTTGTATCTAACTGTCAGTGTGTTTATAGGCAAAGCTTAGTCGATCTACACCTGCAGCTCAGACTGTTGGATTGACTGGAATTGATTTATTGTTGAAATCTTGTCGCCTCAGCTACAATAGACAGCGGTATGCATTCTTTTATGTTCTTACCCTGCACCATCAGAGACCACAACCACAGTCAATAACAACTCATTAACCCAGAGGTAAACTGGCACGACAATGGACAACGATGCAAATTTGTACATTGCGTACTTTTTGTCCTCTACTTTTTGTACAGATGAGATGCACGATGTTCGACTTCCTCCAACTCCAGGCCATGTGCAGAACGCCTCGTCCTCTTACAGTCCGATTGATTTGTCAACACACAGCAATAAATCGACTTTCAATCGTATTATCTAGGTGTGTTAGTCCGACTAGTAAAACTTCGGTTTCAGTCGAGCTAACGGGTTTACGTGTACTTGTAAAGTCCAGATTTAGTCGGACTAACGCAGTAATTATGTTTTGACATGCCATGTAAACCCACTGACTGTTGCTGTAGTGCAGGGGTTCCCAAAGTGGGGTACTCGTACCCCCAGGGGTACTTGGAAGAAGCTAAGGGGGTACTTGAAATATTTTGGGAAAAAATACATTAAATAAGTCATAATGTACTGAATACAAAGATATAATGCTGAAAACACCAAAATACACTCATATAACCTGGCCTGACCTGTATGTTCAAGAAATCAAATGCAAGGACCAACACAAAAGGCAAATGCATGTCTGTAATTGGAGTTAAAGTATGGAATAACCTGAAAAAGACTTAAAAACATGCACATCCGTCACCACATTTAAAAGGATGTTTAAAACTACGGTATTCAATAAATTGAAAATATTAGGATAAAGTAAGCCAATTATCAGTATGAATCTAAGATTTTGCTTAGATTATATTATTTGTTTTATTATATTGTTGTTTAAAACTGTGCCATCTTGTTATCTTGTTTTGTTTCTGCTCCTTTCCTTCTTGTAAATAGGGTAGGCATAAATAAGCTATTGCTTCAGCCTATGCCTTTTCCCTCATATTTGGAATGGAGATCGAAATGTATGTATGTATATGTCATGTTCTGTTAAATAGATGAATAAAATTACTACTACTATGTAATAGTTTTATTGTCAATCATCTTGTTTAAGCTTTGGTAACATTTTAAGAACGTGTTTATTTTATTCAAAATGAGTTTGAGTAGCTAAGTAATTATTTTTTTGTTGATGAAAGGTTCATTTATTAATTAATGACCAATTTGTTTATTTTTCTTATCAATGAAAGAGGGCACTTTTCAGTTTATTTTTTCCAAAAATGCTGAAGCAAGAGTTGGGGGTACTTGGCTAAAAAAGTATATTTCAGCGGGTACTCCACTGTAAAACGTTTGAGAACCACTGCTGTAGAGGAGCAGAAGTGAGGCATTGAAGAACTCAGGAACAAGCATGAGGACTTTCACTGAAAACTAAGCTACGACTTCGAAATCAATGGACAGGCCATGATTAGAAGTGGAGGCAACTGAGACAAGTGTTAGTTCAGAAGTGGACAGAGTAACACTAACAGGAACAGCTATGTTAAAATACGACATGGCGAACCTTAACCTGAATAAAAGGCATCGACTACTAACTTGTGTTGTAGAACTCGAGTCCAGTCTCAGACTCAAGACCGGTCTCGAGACCATTTTCTGCTTTCTCGGACTTGACCCTTCATGGACCCGGTCTTGTCTCGGTCTCGGACCACAGTGAGAGGAGAAGGACTCATAATTTCAGAGCGAGTCCTCGAGACGAACAGATTTTTTTTAATGTTCATGTTAAAAAATCCAATTATCCATCATTACAAATAATTTTACAAGCCTTCTAATCTAGACATACCACTAGCAAATTTGAATTTGCTCTGCAGGTCCTGACTATGATTCAAAATGAGGGTGGGCTTAACATGTTGATGACAGAGCAGCGCTGTAGAAGCACTTTTGAAAACTCGGCAGAAGACGACGCATATTGTAAGGATTTTTTTAATGATAGTAAGAAGTCCATATGAAGAGGTTAAGTAGACAAGAGTGTGCTAGGCTGCTCCTATAAACAATTCCCAGTCTATTTGAGTCTGTAGGCCTACATGCTGATTATTAACCGGGCTGATATTAAATCATGGTTATGAAAACTGACTTGTTTTTATGGTCCTTGGTCACAACTCGGTCTCAATTCCTGAACAACTCGGTCTCAACTCGGTCACTACTACTAACTGCATTAAAGTACAATGAGCCCTGCAACACAAACCAAAACCAAATAGTTTGTGTTGTAAGTAAAAAATAATCTGTAAGCAACCTGTTAGTGAGTTGTTTTCATGGTGTATGAGAATAAAATGGTTTTGCACCATTTGCACTTACTTTTTTTTTTTTTTCAGCTTCTCCAAATCAAGGCTTTTCTTATAATACCTGTAAAACTAAAAACAGTCAAGTGTTCCAAGTCACACTCCACTGGTAAATATTAGACTAGTACATCCTCTTAGGTATACAAACACTGTTGAATGTTGAAATTACACATGTACATAGACCTACAAAAAAAAAAAAAACCCAACACATTTATTTCGTTTATTTTATTGTTTTGTTTTTTTTTGTACCAATTCAACAATTTCTGTAAAGCCCTGTGAGGCGACTTTGTTGTTTTATTGGGCTCTATAAATAAAATTGAATGGGTTCTATGCACAGCCCCACTACTTCCTGAACTTCAGGCAGCTCCTTTATTTCCTGTCTTTCATTATTGGACACACGCATTAATCCAGGTGTGTCTAATTCATCAGTACTCACAACAAGAAGTAGCAGACGCACCTGGATTAATCAGTGTGTCCATAGCAAACGACAGGAAATAAAGGAGCCACCTGAAGTTCAGGAATTAGTGGGGCTGTGCACAGAGCAAATTGAATAATCTAACAAATGCAGTACTAAATAACTGTATGCGAAGTTTAACCCGTGCACTTCCAGCAGAATAAACCGAAGGATTACAAGGCACTTTGAGAAGTGCTGCTGTTTCGACCAATCATTTTTCTGTACATAAAAACAAAAGCCCATGTGAACATAAGACTTGTGTTTGGAACGCAGCCAGACAGTAATTTCCGGTTTCATTAAACACCCCACTAAGTGACTCATCATGCGGCCTGCTGATTAACTAGCATCAAAACAGTCTGAAGCCCGGTCCGTCCCTCTGCCAGCAGATGTTTTGCAGCAAATCAAAACTCCTGACAGGTTTAGGGGAACACATGTCAGATTTCTCTGATGAATAGAGGTGCAAAGAATCTATGGAAGCCATAATTACACTGTTATTGATTCAGATGAAATCCGCTTTCAGTCGGCATGAGTTAAATCTCCTGCTGAGGCAGAGCGGCACAAGTACAACAACTCATAAGCACCCCTGCTTCCAAACGTATTATGTTCAGTTTTGTTTGCTGATTGGATTTGTGCTGGAAGGCCACAGCAGACAGCAGATCATTTTGCAGTATCTCCATAAATTTCACTGGATGGCAATTTCACTTGTGTGTTAAAACATGGGCTGGAGTGTAGTCATTGGATTGTTAATTTAAAGCTGATGGGAGACAAGCATGACAATACAAATGTCAGCAGAACGTGTGTTAAAATACGCATATTTGGTTTCATCATTCTTAGGAAATGCCATTGAAATCCCATGTAAGTTATGAGCTCATTATTATAGAATAGAATAGAATAGAATAGAATAGAATAGAATAGAATAGAATAGAATAGAATAGAATAGAATAGAAT
>JAPQRP010000020.1:788308-800366 GCA_037367295.1 Apogon hyalosoma
GGGCCGGGCTCCACGCTGAACAGGTCGGACTCTGGGCCGGGCTCCACGCTGTACAGGTCGGACTCTGGGCCGGGCTCCACGCTGAACAGGTCAGACTCTGGGCCGGGCTCCATGCTCAACAGGTCGGACTCTTGGACGGTCAAACTTTGGGCCAGGCTCCACACTGCACGGTCGGACTCTAGGCCAGGCTCCACGCTGAACAGGTCAGACTCTTGGACGGTCAAACTTTGGGCCAGGCTCCACACTGCACGGTCGGACTCTAGGCCGGGCTCCGCGCTGAACAGGTCGGCCTCTTGGATGGTCGGACTTTGGGCCAGGCTCCACGCTGCATGGTCGGACTCTGGGCCGGGCTACGAGCTGAACAGGTCGGCCTCTTGGACGGTCGGACTTTGGGCCGGGCTCCACGCTGCACGGTCGGACTCTGGGCCGGTCTCCGTGCTGAACAGGTCGGACTCTGGGCTGGACTCCGCGCTGCACGTCGGACTCTGGGCCAGGCTCCGCGTTGTACGGTAGGACTTTCGGCCGGTCTCCGTGCTGAACAGGTCGGACTCTGGGCCGGGTTCCGCGCTGAACAGGTCGGCCTCTTGGACGGTCGGACTTTGGGCCAGGCTCCATGCTAAAGAGGTCGGACTCTGGGCTGGGCTCCACGCTGCACGTCGGACTCAGGGCTGGGCTCCACGCTGCACGTCGGACTCTCAGCCTGGCTTCGCGCCGTACGGTCGGAGTCTGGACCGATCAGACTCTGGGCCGGGCTTCGCGCTGCACGGTCAGACTTTGGGCCGGTGGAACTTTGGGCCGGGCTCAACGATGTACGGTCGGACTCTGGACCGATCGGACTCTGGGCCGGGCTCCGCGCTGAACAGGTCGGGCTCCACGCTTTACGGTCGGACTTTTGGCCGGGCTCCGCGCTGCATGGTTGGACTTTTGTATATAAAAATGTGGGCAAAGTCATTGCACACGCAAAATAATTTATAAACTGATTTACTAACAGTGCGCATAGTTTGCCACAATGAATATGCCATAGGGGTCATTTACATGTATTGTGTGTGTGCTTGAAGGAGGAAATGTAAATATGTTAATTTGGCACATGCAAAGTGATTCATCAAACCCGGAAGCAATTTTGCTCATAGATAGTGCGTCTATATTTAACACGTGTCAAAGCAAGGTGCACACGCTTTGAATGCATACATGGCTGCAATTATTGTCCAAGAAGGAGACACTGAAATGGTCGGACTTTGGGCCGGGCTCTGCGCTGCACGTCAGACTCTTGGCCGGTCGGACTCGCAATTTAACTTTGAATGATCTGTTGACACCAATATTTTATACACACAGTAATATTATGTTAAAGCACAATACGTATTACTCCGCGAGGCTCCTGACTACGGTCACCGTAATGCTCCGACAATCCATCAAGCGGTGCGGCTTTGTAGCTTACCAAAGTCGTACTAAAACATTTTGACGGATTTTTGAGCGCCGTGTACCACATAAAATTGGTTCAAGGTCAGTAAGCACAACCAGAATTAATACATAAGGCGCACTGTCGATTTTTGAGAAAATTAAAGGATTTTAAGTGCGCCTTATAGTCCGAAAAATACGGTATATATCAATTGTACAATCTTTAAGGGTAGGTTTGTACATTTGGGTTAAGTACAGATACCACTGGGTAGTTTAAGAAAAAAGAAAACAAAATACTTTCCATTATATTTTGTGCAAATCACAAGAAATACACAAAGTTTTCATTCCTGCAGGAGAAGTGCAGTAACAACCTTTATCATCAAACATATAGATTTAGATTCAGATTCTTTATTTGTCAGTTAAACATAAAAACGACATGATGATGCATTGGTCTAAAAAAAAAAACAAACCACACAGATAAAACACTTATAGACAGGATAAAATAGCATAAAAATATGTAAAATTTCATAAATAAATAATGCACGTAATCAAATGCGTGATAAGTCTAAAAAAAAAAAGGTACTAATCCGATGTTTAAAAGTAGGGCTGCACGATATTGGAAAAACTGACGTTGCGATTATTTCTAACCCGGCGATGTATATTAGGATATGAAAAAATAGTCAGGAGGATATACTAGCTGTGTGGCGCCGACGTAAACGGTCAAACAAATTAGTCGTGTTTCCTCTGGCTGTGGCGACAGGTGTTAGGCACTGTCGACACAGAACACGTGCTTCAGTGTCATCCCTCTTGTAGCCGAAATAATTCCAGATAACTGGCGGTGCGTTTCTTTTTTGGCACCAAGTCTTCGTTTTCGGTGATTTTTCTCTTGTTCGTTGCTCGTTTTTCAATATTGTTACCAGCGACTCACTCCATGTGCAGGGGGCGTGGTCTGCTTCGGCAAACCGATTAAGAACGACTGCGATTGGCGGATCGCTTCGCGCAGTGTGTGTCAGGTACCCAGGTGGAAATTAGATGAGAACACGTTGAGTTTGTCTGTCTCCTACATCGCAACACCTGCGACTATACATTGTGCAGCTCTATTTAAAAGTATCGCACTGTACATGTGAATAAAAATCTGCTCAGACAACAGGTCATGTTATAGATGAGCACAGTTATGTTTACGGGATAGATACTTCCCACCTCCACCCTTACCAATTACACAATCTATCAATTTTTCACTCTGTTATTATGGATCTTGACAAATGCTGCCGGTGGTATGAAGGGACCCCATCGCAGCAGTATGTCAAAGCTGTTGGATAAATTAATGTCAAACGCAGGTGATATCACAACGACGGGGAAACATAAATAGGATGATTTTTGACGCGGATCACAGAGTTTCTAATGAGCTTTGACTGAAGAGTGGCAGGATACTAATGCATTTAGACTTTCTTCATTTCAAAGAACACACAGACAGCCTTCGAAAAGTCATTTGTAAAGATGTTTATTCACTCACTTCCAGGAGGTTTTTCACTTTCTCATAATTAACAAGCAGTAACAGATTTTTTTTTTTTTTATCTTTTTGACCATGTACTGGTTTTCAATCCTCGTTTTCTCCTATCTATCAACGTACAATAGTTCTTATTTCTCATGTTAAACTCTTATCCGCTACAATACAAAAGCCGAGCTAATGATCCCATCAGTCATGTGGCAATTCAGATCTTCTCCAGAATTAATCTCTGAGGAGCTTTACCATTATATCATGTTAGAGTGGGAGCGCGATGCATAAAGAGTTATCTGTTTTAATGTAATTACCACATCTCTTTCCCCACAGCAATAAGCCCTATTTTCTCGTTAGGTTTTCCCCTTTGAGTAACACACAGATTACATTTTGCCTCTTCCCTTTTAATGGTACTGAAAACATGGTGATTATTGCTAAATTTGTGCTGCCGCTGCCGTTGTCATCATCATTTATGTTGTTATCATCGACTGTAGAACTCAAAATTGGTTAAATGCAGGGTAATGAGTCTTGTTTTGGTGGATACGATCGTAATAATGACTTAACAGGAATCAAATATTAAAAAGAATTGTCATAATGGAATTGGAATCAGATGATTTGCAAGAGGGGAAGAGTGGGAAAAGAGCAGGGAGGGGAGGGAAGAGGGGGGGTGGGGGTGTTCTCTGAATTGAAACTCCGATGCTAATCTCTTGAGAATCCTTCCTTCGACCTCATCTGTGACAACATGTCTGCCGGCCAAACAGATGTTTCTCTGTGAGGTCTTCGCTTTAATCAGTCCGGACTTAACAGGCCAGTGGCGTCTCCTCTTACGGACTCAGACGAGGCTCGTGCAGGCCAGCGCTCATCTCTTAAATGACCTGAGACAACTCCGTCTTAGGGACCCTGGTGCACAATTACACTATTACATCTGTTCATTATTTCCCTTCTGTGACTTCAGTGGTGGTTTATAAGCGTTTTCTCTGGGCTGCCTTTCACTCTTTAAATCCTTTTGTCACTAGGCAAGTCTAGTGCGATGACAATAATAACGAATTTCCAAGGGTTGTGCTCAGGTCCTGGATAAATTAACTAAAGGAGATTAAAATACTGCCCTGTCTGTCACTGGGGGTCATTTGTCACCTTATTCAAGAGACTCCCCCGGTCAGATTTGATTTATGTAACAGCTCCAACATCACTCAAACTCTAATCCGCTCCCTTTTTCTCCCCCCAGAGAAAATGTGGCCAGCTTCCTCTGTACCAGATGTGAATCCATGTCGTCGGAGGTTATTTCTGGGCCTGGCTAGTTCATCTTCCTGTCTGTTTTCTAATTTTAATGCACCCCTGTGGGAATCTGGGGTACTTCTGATGACGTCCATATGTCAAAGAACTCTGAGAAAAGATCATAGACTGCAACTGTAATCAGTCCCTTGTTGATTTAAAGAGATGTGGCAAATACAGCCAGCTGAAAATGGGGGAAAAAAAAACCTTACTACAATAGAGTGCGTGATAAGTGAGTTGTGAGTAGTACGGTACAATACTACAATGCAAAAGTTTCAGCCCACATTTGGCTTTGCTGTATTTGCAGGGTTGAAATGAGCATACATATTTATTTCTCATTCTCTTTTCTTTTCACAAAAAAACGCAGGAAATATATGCACAGCCTTAACCCATAAAGACCCAAACACCCATCACCGACCAAAACCACCCACTGATCTAAAATGTTGATCCACTAATAAATACATGTAAATAATTGGTATAAAATACAGTTTGTCGTCTTTTCATGGTCATCAGATATGACCCATTTGGACGTTCAGAGGCTCTGTAGTGAACGTGGAAACACCGTCATCTACAACAACAGATTCACCAGTAAAACCAGTGGAGTTGAATCAATGACTGGATGGAAACACTGGTTTTAAATTCAATTAATTACATATTTTGCTGGGAAAGTCACTTTTTCCTCAGTTTCTCTGTTTTTTGATTGAATGATCCTCTACTTTAATCTGAGCTTTTATGAACATCTACACGATCAGTAAATTAATTATAGGAAAATACCTGCTTTTCACTGGAAAAAACACAAAATACTGAGCATAATATGATAAATGGTGATAGATCACTTAGGAAAGGTTAAATAGGAAAAGGGAAACTGGGACAAAAGTAGTACTGGGTCTTTATGGGTTAAAAAGTTGTTTATTTCAGGTACTTTGCATGTTAGAACCACTTAATATCGAATAGAAATATTACACTTTAAGTGCTTGATGAAATAATGCATTATTGTTTCTATAGGAAGATGGAGTCTCAGTTCAACAACGTTCCACATGTACAGTATAGTTTATTTAGGACAGTAGTGGATTACATAACAGCAGCATTGCTAAATATATCTGAAGTCTCTTATTATGACACGACAGTATCAAGTTATTAATTCTGAGTGAAGCTGCTACAGACTTGTCAGAGTAATTAATGGAAGATGGGATACATAAAATCTGATTCCATTTCTTAACTTTCTCATCTTGGAAATTTCCTGACAGATGATTTTAATGTTTACTGAAATGAAATCCTGTGAAACATTTAGTGGGAAAACTAATTTTTCCAAGCTGTTAACAACTCTAAAATGTGAGTCAATGCTGTAAACAAAACAGAAAAGGTTGGAAATCAGTTTCAAGCAGTCAGTTGTCTCACTAAAACGTTCTGTAAAGTCTTTATCTCAAAAAGCAAACAAACAAACAAAACCCAATTAACTAAAGCTGATAAATAAATGCAGTAAAAAGAACATTTCCTTTTGAAATGTAGTAGAATATAGTCATAAAATACAATAAAATTCAAGCAAAGTTCATTTATTTCCAAACTATATTTACCTTCTGGAGAATGTAGATTAAATTCAAGCCAGTGTAATTTGTTTTTATATCACAGATGTTGTTCTTAATCTGCTAAAATGACATGCAGATGGACCTAACAATCATTACTAAAGTACATTTTATGAGCTCGTTCTAATTCATTTAAATGACTTTTGCACATCTTTTTGGAATTTATGCCCAATAGATGTCACTTACAAACAATTATATAATTTGTTTTTGGCTGAATTAAATAGAACTTCTGTATTATTTTGATGGTCGTTCAGATCAGAGGAACATATAATTATGGATTATCACAGACTAGTATTTGTGATTATTGTATATGTAGAACACTTTATCTCTGCTTATTATTAAGCTTCAGTCAGCCTTCAGGAAATACATTATTTTCTTTATTATTATTATTATTTTTTTACAATGAACAGTGTCGTATTAGACAATCGGGTGGTCATAAACTCATGTCATATTGTGGCTAGGTGATATGACAGACTACATGTTGCTGTCTTTGACATGTGTGATGCAATCATAAAGGTTCTATGAACTGACTAGAAGAAAGTATGGAAATGGATTTATTCTGATGCTCTAAGTCACGGATGCTAAACAAACAGCTCGTGGGCTAAAACCAGCCTGCCAAGGGGTCCAGTCCAGCATGTGGGATGAATTTGTGAAAAGCAAAAATTACACTGAAGATATTAACAATCATTTTTGTTCAGATTCTAGATTCAGCCCAATTTGATCTCAAGTGGATCAGATCAGAAAAATACTGTCAAAATAACCAATAAATAAGGACAACTCCAAAATATTGTCTTTGTTTTAGTTTAAAATTACATGAAAATGTTTACATTTCCCTCCCTCCATCCATCCATCTAATCTTTTAAAAACTGTAAATAACCTGAAAAAATATAAACAACCTGCAATGTCTTAGAAATAATTAAGTGTAATTGTACCAATATTCTGCCTGTTAATAAATGTTTTGTGTATTTGTAGATCCACTGTGAACTGTAAATTATAATACACACGTGTAAATGATAAACAGCCAGAATATTGTTAAAATTGAAATTATTTTCTTGAATTTTTTTTATGGTTTGTTTTTCACATTTTTAAAGGATAGTTTTATAGGTGTTAAATGTTTTCAGTATGTAATTGTACTTTTTTTTTTAAAACTCTAAAACATACAGAAAGTTTGGAGTTAGCATTATTGATTTATTATTATGTTATTATTGTACTGGTCTGGCCCACTTCAGATCATATTGGGAGGATATAGCCCTTGCACTAAAATGAGTCTGACACCCTGCTCTAAGTGAATGTGTTGCTTTTATTGTGAAATGTGATGGATTTCAAATCTTCCGTAGGTGTGTAAAGCACAAACATGACACTGCAGTTCAGATATGGCCTCTGTTATAATTTTATAACTTTGCTAAGTATAGGTGTGGTTTATAACCCTCGACTACAGCGACAAAGACTAGAATCCAACGTGTGGTGTATGATAGTGGCAAATAATTTAGACTGATTCTCACTCTGTAATATTGTTGGGTCTGTGTTGGGAACAGCCTGAAAAAGAAAATCTGTGGATCCATTCTGAAGTTCATGAAGAGCAAGAGCTGTTATCCTTCACAGACAACAGGAGGTAAAAAAAATGACGTTCTCTGTTTTTACAGCTCTCCATCCTCCTGTCGGTTAGTGTCATAACCGTGTCTGAACCCCAAATCCGAGCGTACCAGTCTTTCTGTCAGAGCGTTTAGACACACTGACAGTTGTCACTCAGTGTCACACTGCACATGACAGAATAATCCACTGTCTTGGCCAATGCCCCTTTGATGTTTAGGCCTGGATTGGGTTGGAATCGCATTGATATCATACAGCTTTATTGCAGCAACAGGAAGTGTAGTAGTTGAGTAAATATACTTAACCTGGAGCCTTTTCATGTGATATTCCAGTCGAGTTTTAAGGCGTCACTGTCACTATACCAGCAGGCATTCAAAAGGCCTTTAAACCCTGAGACATGATTTCAGGTAAACGTGCTGCTGTTAATTTGCATCTGTTTCAGTGTCATAAAAGCTGCTGTGAGTATGTGCTTGTGTTCCTTTTCTTCAGTGGTTTTGTTTTACTGTGTTTTAGGGTCAAAACAGGTGGAATAACAGAAAAAGACAAAGAGTAATTGAAGTTTGACAGGTTTTTACTAAATAAGGCACTCACTGAACAAGTATTTGAATTTTGGCCCAGTAGTTTGTTTTGGGGCTCTTTTCTTCTAAATCAGTCCAGCTGCTTTTTGGCACCTGGTTGAACTCCGAAAAGCAACTGCATGGTCAAAACTTGATAAAAACACAGTTAAAAAAGGAAAATCAACACAACAAAAACACACACAAGGAAAATGGTGTAAAAAAACCAAAATGCCCAAACTGTCAATTTTTATAGTGAGTTTGTCTCGCTGCTGGGGGGGTGGTGGTGCACTGAGCTTGCTCAGATGTCTATGGAAAGAACAAGGTCTATACTATCAGCAGATTTTGAAATTTTAACTATTGAGCAAACAGTTGAATTTCTATGAATATTTAAAATAAATCATACATTCAGAATGCTCACCACAGACATGACAGGGGTTAAAGGGTTAAACACAACACTGTATGCCGAAAATCAACATGTCACACAACATGTGGTTGAAACATCCCACATTCATACTTCCTGGATGAAGTGTGCTGAATCATGCAGCTCTAAATATTGTGTGATTGTTTCAAACAAAACTTCCCTTTTCCAGAGACACTCAGATTTATTGGCTCCATAAATTACATCCACAGCTCAGCCGCCTAAGTGCCTCTGCACAAGAAATCTGACTAAGGCCGGGCCTGAACTCACAGCCACCTCATATTTCATCAATTTTGGATTTAGAAAGTTAAAATTGACGTCCCATTTGGACTGCGCCGGGGTCTCAGAGCAGGGCCGGGGGGCATTGGAGAGCTTCATCATCTTGACAGGAACTGACACCTCAGGCGTTCTTCAGGCCACCAGCATCCCTGCATCCTCCCTGGGTGAGCAATTATGTGTGAATAGGCAGCTTTGTGTCATTTCTTATGGCTCTAATACCCCTTCCTCTTCATTGAACATCTGAAAGAGAGAACCGCAGCAGAAGCAGCCGTCATCGACTGCCTGGGAACTCCATTTTAATTAGTTGAATCTCCCAATTACAAACCAAGGGGAAAAGAGGACAGAAACTTTGGATGTGTCCACTGATGCTCTTTTACTCATTTCATCCTCATATTGATTCACAGCAATGTGCAAAGTGTGTAAATTTGTCATGAAGGTGACTGAGATGGCATTTCTAATTGAACTGAGGAGAGCGGGAGTCGGCGCAATGGAGATAAGACCCAAGCTGGCACAGCTGATTGATATTATCTTTTCTGTCTGGTACATTATCCTAGATGTTGTTAACTTCTTAAAATGACGATGATGAAAATGTAGATTCAAGATTCCTTTTATGTCATTGTATACACAGAGCATAGACAACAAAATTCTGAAGGGCTTCTTAAAGAAAAAAAGGGACTTAGGTAAAAGAGAAAAAAAAAGAAATATATAATGCAAAAAAAAAAATTGGTACTAAAAACAGTAAAAAAAAAAGTGGTTCCAGGCAACCAAACCCTGCCCCTTGCACATATTGTAGCTTATTTTGGCATTGATCCAGCTGTCATCATGTCTGTGTGTGGTGATGTCAGCATATCAGTTGCCTCTATATGTGCCAAGTTTGAAGTAACTTGAAACAAAATGTATGTTTTTATAGACATTTGACATTTTGCCCATTATAAATAATTAATGGGAGGGAAAAAAATCATAAAAAATTTAAACTTTGACCTACTTTTCCCAAAATATAATCAGATCTATTCAGGCTCACTGGCAATCTTTAAACCCAGTTTGGTATGAACTGAACCAATAGAAATGCTGCTATGGTCATTTGAACTTTCACCTGTTATAAGTGGGAGAAAAAACTATTTTAAAAATTCATAAAAAATGTTAACTTTGACCTGCTGTGCCCAAAATGTAATCAGATCTATTCTGTATTTGTATTTATTTAGTTACAGGACAGTGTATATTGGCATTAGTTACAAAGAACAAGATGCATGCACCAGATTTAGCAGAAAAGCTAATTTCCATCTGTTGTCCTGGACAAACGACCGACATAACGAACATCACTTAGATTACAAAGCACTAATATAATGGAAGAAAACACTTAAACATAACAGATATAGAAAAGACTGCTATTCTGGGTCACTGGCAATCTATAAACCCAGTTTGGTATGAATTCAACCAATAATTTTGCTGCTACAGACATCCAAAATTTTGCCCATTATCAGTAAATGCGGAAAAAAAAAGATTTAAAACATTCATAAAAAATTGAAACTTTGACCTACTGTTCTCAAAATGTAATCAGATCTATTCTGGGTCACTGGCAATATATAAACCCAATTTGGTATGAATTCAACCAATAGTTTAGCTGCTACAGACATGAAATTTTGCCCATTATCAGTAAATGGGAAAAATTTTTTTTTTAAAAAGTAATAAAAAAAATTGAAACTTTGACCAACTTTTCCCAAAATGTAATCAGATCTATTCTGGGTCACTGGCAATATATAAACCCAATTTGGTATGAATTCAACCAGTAGGTAAGCTGCTAGAGTGTTACCAAACCAGACCAAAAACAATATCCCTTGCCCCCCCCCTCCCGTGTTTTTTTTTTTTTTTTTTTTCCTTTTCTGGGGGGGTCCACACATTCACATGTGCATATGTGCAGAGGGCAGTGAGAGGTAAATACAGTAGTTATTGCACATTTTAGATTTTCATTATTGCACATTGTTGGTTATTACACACGGATGATTGTGATGTTGATTATTGTTGATTATGATTATTGCACATTGTTGATTATCACATGTGTTTAGTTATGGCAGAGTTCCGTGTAATGATTGCTCTGGGGTAGAAGCTGTTTGCCACTCTTGCCGTCCGTGCTCTGATGGTCCTGTATCTTCTCTCTGATGAGAGAAGATCAAACATTTTGTGAGCTGGGTGGTAACAGTCTTTGACAGTGTTTGATGCTGTCCGGAAGCATCGAGTGGTGTAGAAGTTCTCCGGGGTGGGTAAGTCAATGTTGATGATATGCTCAGCAGTTCAAATACATCATGAAAACAGGGTTCACAGAGAAAATGGAAAGCAGAAGTGGAAAATATGCTTTTTTTCCCCATTCTCAACAATGGATAATTCAGGTTTTCTCTAATTAACCAGAGACAGAGTCATTCACAACCTTTCAAACACATTATGCATTACTGGTCAAATGACTGAATGTGTTATTCCATATGAAGTCAGACATTTTCAACTCCTTATTTTTTCCACAAATCTGCTGTAAATAGCATTCTGGTACAGAATATTAACCCATAAAGACCCAAACATCCACCACTGACCAAAATCATCTACTGATCTGAATTGTTTAATACCTGTTGATCCACTAATCCTATCAATACTTGTAAATAAATAGTGTAAAATGCAGTTTGTAGTTAGTTTAGTTTTATTTTGAGCACATAAAATCATAGAACAAAGAACCAGACAACACTGTCAAATAAAATTTTCAGTGCTCAAAAAAGGAGTGAGGAGAATAACTTATACACTCCCACCCCCTTTCTTTTTTATAAACTAATAATTAAATACATTCTGCTTCCTGTGCTTTGTCAACACACATTTTTTCTTTACATTTTTACAATAACACTAAACATCCACACAAACCATTCACCATACACTTTTTTAGTCCCTTCACATACAATCAGATTGGCATAATCAATCTTTTTTTTAATATAAACTTTAAACTATAATGTTTATATATAAAAATCTTTGTAAGTACTTTAAATATTTACTACAAATACAGTCATTAATAAATGTGACAATACGGTCTAATCATGATTTTCATGGTCATCAGATATGACCCATTTGGATGTTCAGAGGCTCTGCAGTTACCATGGAAACACTGTCATCTTCTACCACATTTATTCACCATGGAGATGCTTATTTGAATGTTCTTACATTCAGGTATTGATATATTTTGCTGGAAATGTCACTCTTGCTTCAGTTTTCAGTTTTTTTAATAGAATAACATTCAACTTTAATCTGAGCTGTTATGAACGTCTATAATCAGTGAATTAAATATACAGTCATGGAAAAAATGATCAGACCACCCTTGTTTTCTTGAATTTCTTGTTTATTTTAATGTCTGGTACCAGTAAAGGTACATTTGTTTGGACAAATATAATAACAAAAATAGCTCATAGTAGTTGAATTTCAGAGCTGATATCTATCC
>JAPQRP010000020.1:835205-845459 GCA_037367295.1 Apogon hyalosoma
TTTCAGTGTCATAAAAGCTGCTGTGAGTGTGTGTTTGTGTTCCTTTTCTTCAGTGGTTTTGTTTTACTGTCAAAACAGGGTAAAATAACAGAAAAAGACAGAGGGATTGAAGTTTGACAGGTTTTTACTAAATAAGCCACTTAGAATGTACATCGATAAGAGATTTAGGATGTTGAACACGAACAGCACTAGAAAAAATCTAAATCTTACCGAGTGAATTTTTCTCATTTCTAGTCAAAATATCTCATCGCACTTAAAATAAGACATAATCACCCAAAGAGAAACTTTTTAGTGAAATATAAGAACTTATTTTTTAGACAATAGATCTTACATCAAGAAATCTTACCAAGATTATTTTTACTTGTTCCATTGGCAGATTTTTTGCTTGAATTAAGCAAATAAAAAATCTTGAATTAAGCAAAAAAAAAAAATCTGCCAATGGAACAAGTGAAAATTCTTGAAATAAGATTTTCCAAATCCATTGTCTAAAAATAAGTTCTTATATCTCACTGAAAAGTTACTCCTTAGGTGATTATGCCTTATTTTAAGTGTGATGAGATATTTTAACTAGAAATGAGAAAAATACACTTGGTAAGAGTTTGATTTTTGCAGTGTGTGAACTGGAACACACTGAACAACAAGCATTTCAGTTTTGGCCCAGTAGTCTTTTTTTCTAAATTAGTCCAGCTGTGTTTTGACACCTGGTTGAACTCCAAAAAGCAGTTACATGGTGAAAACACAGTAAAAAAAAAAAAAAAAAAAGGAAAATCACCCCAGCACAGTAAACAAGAAAAAAAAAAAAAAAAAAAAAACACAAGGAAAATGGTGTATAAAAAAAAAATAAAAAAAAAAAAGGTTTCATCTCACTCACTGCTCTGCCCCCCCTTCCGCAGGCGGTGGGGGGTGCACTGAGCACGCTCAAGAACAATGTCTATTCTATCTGCACATTTGGAAAACAGTTGAATTTTTGGAAATATTTCAAATAAATCATACTTTCAGAATTTAACATTTCTCACCACAGACACGTCAGGGGTTAAAGGGTTAAAAAGGACTTCAGCCTTGAACAGAGGGAAATACGTGAGCAATTCAGCTAAAATTAAAAAAAAAAAAAAAAAAAGGTCTTTATGTTAAAATTCCCTCAGACTCAAAATTGAAAATTAACTGTAAACAAAGGCAGGACGTGCATTTTTAGTCACGTTCCTTCATCCTCGACTCATACTGTGGATACACCTGAGAATTCAAAGGCCGAAACTTGATACGTCAGCCAAAGAAGCAATAAGATATCCACAGCTGAGAGAAGACAATGGGGAGGCTGTAACCTTATTTCCTCCAGACTGCAATGATGAAATCCTGCAGACTGATGTGTCAATCGCTGCAAAACCCTCAGATGAGCCTTTAATATTGACAGAAGGGAGCTTAATCTCTTCTCCGAGTGGAAAACACTCGCACTGCCCCAAGATTCACCTCTGTGGCTAAGTGAACTCGTATTTTTCTTTTTGAAGAAAAGCCTCTATCAGATGTGCCATTAACAGTTGAACTAAAACATGTATAAAATTGTGGAAGTTACAAACTGTTTCTCTCCGCTTTAACTCTTGTTTCCTTTGGGCATGAATTTCCATTTAATTTGATTCCTTTTTATTACTAGAATTGGCAGAATGTGACGATAAGAACATTCGGTTCAAGTGTCTCCTACTGTACGTTTCAGAATGCTCAAATAGATTAACACTGCGCTTTCAATTTCAGTTTTCATCTGAAAAAGCATTTTGACAGCAGAACATCCTTTTAACTATTTTTTTCCTTCTGGATTTTGATAACACAACATCACACCCGCAACAGAAAGAAAGCGATAGTCAAAATTTCCATCAAAATCTATTATAAGCGAATAACTGGTACAAAATAGAAATGTACTTTTTTCTCTCTCTCTCTCTCTCCCTTTGCCAATAATAGAAAGAAACCCAAGCCCCTTTCATGCAAACACTGCCAACCTGAAATTCTCCAGACATGAACCAGAGGGGCTTATGTGAGAACTCAAATGTCGGACTGGGCATTAAACAGACTTTATGTTGCCAGTTCTCCTTGTCCAGAGTCCAACTGAGCCCATGTGCAAACAGGGCAGGTCATTGTCCGGGGAATTCACCGCTTTATTATTGCCTATAATCCTGGAAATGTCATTGCAGATTAAGATATAAACTGTGCAATACGATTCAGTTTGGGCCCCACGTCAGCAGGTAATGACAGAGGGTTTTTTGCATCTGTGCATGTTACTGTCTGCACAATCATTGAGTGCATTTTAAATATTAATTTGGCAACTTAGATTGTGTGATATATTGGCTGGTGCATCACATACCCTTTAGTGCAGGGTTGTCAAACTCATTTTAGTTCAGCACATACAGCCCAATTCTATCTCAAGTGGGTCAGACCAGTAAAATACTAGTGGTTCCAGGCACACCAAAGCCCGCCCCTCACGCCCTTGTAGCTTATTTTGCCATCGATCCAGCCGATGTCATCATGTCTATGCATGTGCTGATGTCAGCATATCAATTGCTTCTATATATGTGCCAAGTCTGCGGTAAATTGAAACAAAATGTATGTTTTTATAGACGTGAAATTTTGCCCATTATAAGTAAATGGGAGAAAAAAAAAATAAAATTCATAAAAAATTAACGTTTAACCAACTTTCCCCAAAATGTAATAACATCTATTCTGGGTCACTGGCAATCTATTAACCAAATTTGGGAAAAAAAGATTTTAAAAAATTATGAAAAATTTTAACTTTGACTGAATTTTCCCAAAATGTGATGAGATCTATTCTGGGTCACTAATTTGGTATGAATTCAACCAATAGTTTTACCAATACAGACATTTGAATTTCCACCCATTATAAGTAAATGGAGAAAAAAAAAAGATTTTAAAAATTCATAAAAAATGTGAACTTTGACCTATTGTTCCCAAAATGTAATCATATCTATTCTGGGTCAGTAGTAATCTTTAAGCCCAATTTGGTATGAATTCAACCAATAGTTTTTCTGCTAGAGTGTTAACAAACAAACAAACAAATACCCCTTGCCTCCCCGTCGGGGGGTAATAATGCTGCGTTCCAGGCAGGTTTTTGAGCCTGTAAGTCACAACTTCAAGCCACGACTCAAAACTTTGTAGCGTTCCAGGCAAGTCACTCCAAACTGCCTGAGGGCAAGGAACTGTGGGTGCTCGATGTAAACAAACCAGTATGGTGGACCGTACGGGGCTTATGCTCATTTACAGTCATTTCTATCCCAGAGGTGTTTGCTCTTTGCTTATTTGAGGGAAACAGAGGAGGAAAAACTGTGCACAAGGCAAGAGAAGCTGTTATACCGTTTATGTTACGTTACTGTTGTATTTGGATACATATTTGGTATTAATTTATTATTGCACTGAATGGACTGAAAACTAGTTAACGCTGGAGCAGCTGCTGATTATGCAGAACATTTGTGGATAAATAATGTTAGAGCAATACCTTGTTTAATGAACAATCCATATAAACACTGCATCCATAGAGGTCGCCATTGTTGTTTCATGGGCTATGTGACGTCAGAGCGCCGAACTGGGAGTACATCGATCTAGTGTGAGGTCACGGGTGGGAAGTCACAGGTTTGACTGTCATTCCAGTGCATTTTCACTGGTAGAAGGTTGGAAAAACACAGGTTACAGGTTGCCTAGAAGGCAGTATAAGTTATGGATAGCTTGTTTATAACTTGTTTTAGCTATAAAAAAAATCTAATTACATGAAAATGTTTACATTTACAAACTATCCTTAAACAAAAAATGTGAATAACCTGAACATCCATGAACAACCATGCAATTTCTTAGAAAAATAAGTACAATTTTGACAACATTATGAATGATAAAATCTTTGCATTTCCAAATGAGCCTTTCTGAAAAAACGTACATAACTACAGTATCCACGAATAACCTGTAATTTCTTAAGACAAATAAGTGCCATTTTAACAATGTTATGCCTCAGCTTATCATTTACACACACGCATCACAACTTACACATGACAGTGGATCAACAAATGCACAAATCATTTAATAACAGGCATCTGGAACTGATAAATGTAGCATTTTACTTGATGATCCATGCAATTTGTCAAGACTCAGGGACACCCTTGTCTGTTAATACCTTCTGTGTAGTTTCTGTACTTTGGAAATTCATCCTGTGGGCCACATTGAACCCTATGGAGGACCAGATTTGGCCTGTGGGCCATATATTTGACACCCCTGCTTTAGTGAGTATTGGATCTTCAAGTGTCTACAAAACTGCAAATGAATTCAATTACGGATTATGTGAACTATAAATATTCTGTTTCCTGACATGGGATAAAATAATAACTGGCAGAGGCTCTTTTGGGTCGTCCCATTTTCCATAGATATGTGATTGTGATACCAATGCAAAACAAATGAGCCCTCCTGCACATTCCACCCTCACACTCCTCACAAAATGTACAATTTCTACAGGCATTGTCCAGTGTTGATGTGTGACAACATTAAACTATAGGCCCTCAGAGCAAACTTTATTCAAGCACTGAACCGTACTAAACCACACATTTGAGGTATGAAATGTCACTCCATCTCAAAGGCAAACAATGCATTTTTGTTGCACATTTTTCATACCTTCTTGGTTTGTTTTTCATTCCCCTCTTGTCCATTGAATATTATGTATCTGAAAATGTATTGATTTTAAAATGAAATGTATTGTTTTGTGATACACTGAATATTAAGTTGAGAAAATTCTCGCCATCAGTCTAAATGAACCTCCTTAAAAAGTCTGATTTGTGCTTGTTTTTCTGAGCTCATGAACATTTTGACAAGACTTTTTAGAAATAATGCTACAAATATATCAGGGTCTTGTAGAATATGATGCATCACTGTAGATCAGTGGTTCTCCCCAACTTTCACTTCAGTAATTTTGATTAAAAAGATGAGGCAAAATTTGTTCCTGTGCCAAGGGTGTCTGTTTATGTTCTCAAAACTTTGAAAACAGACAGCATATATTTAACTTTAATATATTAAAATTTTTAAATAACAA
The DNA here is from genome assembly GCA_037367295.1 of Apogon hyalosoma. NCBI lineage: Eukaryota > Metazoa > Chordata > Actinopteri > Kurtiformes > Apogonidae > Apogon > Apogon hyalosoma. The sequence continues at coordinate 840,271 of JAPQRP010000020.1, forward strand.
ATATTTATAAGCACATTTTGTGCAAAATATAAACTGACAAGCATCCTGTTTCATTGCTAAGAAAAATAAATGAAATGGTCACGAATGGATAAATGAACCTTTTATCAAGAAAAAATAACTACTTAATCACTCAAATAAACTCATGTCGAATAATATAAAACAGAAATGTTCTTAAAATGTTACCAAAGCTTAAACAAGATGGCAGAAAATAATAACATAAAAAAAAATAAAATTATTGAAATGAAATAAGGTCAGGAGTGTCAATTTTATTATATGAATGTATTTATTGTGTTTTATATTTCAGCATTACTACTCATTTTTTAAATTGCATTCAGTACATGATGACTTATTTAATACATTTTTCTCCCAAAAAATTTCACCCTGGGGGTACATGTACCCCACTTTGGGAACTCCTGCTGTAGATGAAACAGACAACAGCCTGTAAAGAAGTTCCACTGAACTCAACAGTAAGCATCTGGTAAAGTATAATATTAATGCAGCACTAATGTGAATAAGTACAAAACACTGACAGGGACTGTTTTACTGCATAATGACTACTTTTAGTACATTTTCCAGTTGACATCATAACATACGTTTACTAGGTAAAGCACACAAATATTTACATATAATACTGATAGCAACAAACAAAAGTGCACATTTACATCCTTTCTAAAACCTAAAAGAAATACGATATTTTCAGGAAGGCCGGGCTTCTTTGGGTATTGTTTCAAATGTAATGCGTCTGTAATGACAGTAGTCGTTTTTCTGTTGACCCTCACATTGCGCGAATAGCCTATAACTGGGACCTAACAGAAAAATTACAATTCGCCAATATTCTCGTTTTTCAATGAAAAGTTTTTTGCGCTGGCCAAAGGTTTTCCACAACTAGAGTCACGTGATTAAAAAAAAGAGAAAAAAAAAATGTTGTTGGACGTTACAACAAGCACAGTAGAAGAATTTTAAAAGAAACATGACACGGTATGTGCGGACACACCAGGAAACCCAATCATTTTTAAATTTAGTACGGGATAGAGGGGTAATATATAATAATAATGAATATACCTGTAAATCAACATGATATTTACGTTCATCACCATGTTTATGGAATGACTTCTCATGTCATCTTGCGATAATAAATAAACAAATCATCGCATTTGTGATTTAATGGAAAAACCGACATTATGCGCGTCTTTTTTCGACATTTAGTAAATATCAGTAAAGTTTTCGCATATGTCCAATGGAAAAGTGATTAATGATATACTGAATTTACTTAGTCATAAAATCTCAATTTTGTACCTAAGAAGTATATACTTCTAATATACTGTATTTGAAATGACTTCTTATTCTGACAGATCTGCTGGGAATTATCACTCAATTTTCACATTTCCTCAGATGCTGTAGCCTATTTCTGCTCATTCTTGTGGTTTTACTGTTTTGTTTCAACCTCATTTTCACGGACTAATATTCCGTGGCGCAGGCAGCTGTTTTCTCATATGAGGCTATAAAAACCTCCTGCAGACTACCTGCCCGGCACCAAACAGCAGACATACAAACTGAACAGCTGATCAGAGTGCAGCATAATACAGTTTATAACACCCATATATCCTGAACATTACAGTTAATGTTAACGTTCACATTATATAGAAATAACACCATTTTAAATGACAATGACCGGTTCTCCCCTCACGTCTTTATGGAGATAAAGCTCTGCCTTGCTTAACAGGCAGCACCGGCCCCCCAGAGAAACCAGCGGCTTCCCAGAGTGAAGGACATTTCACTCACCATTGCCCAAAACAGTCACTCCCTCAGCTGCCTTCCTCCAAATCTAACCCACCCCTCAGATGACAGAGTGCTGCATATGGTGGACTAGATGGAGACAGATGCATCGGTGAAGCTTCTATGGCTAAATGAGCTGGCGAGATGGAATAAACGCTAGCACGGAGGGTGAATCTGACAGGGACTGTGTAAGCCTCAGAAATCACAAAAATGATTGTATCTGCACTGATGAGTGAGATTTTCTAGGCCACCGTGGGAATATTGCTTTTCACCGCCACGAGAAAAAGCAGATCAGAAAGATTTCACTATCTTCAAAGTCTGGTTTTGCAGGTAAGAAGCGGTATGATCTAAATTCGGATGTTTGGGATTTAATTTGATTTCAAACAGTGGCGTCCTTTTACTTCGGGACATGCAAGGTGTCGCTTTGCAGAACCAAAAACGAAGTACACAAGTCCCGGTGTGATGTGTATAATGCAATACATAAATACAGAAATTCAAAGCATTTCCACATAAAAACAAAACAAAATCAAATGAACGACTGAAGTATGTAATCAAGTGACAAAAAATTATATAAAAGATCAGGAACACAGTTTTCTAATGGATAAAGACCGTACTGTTGCATTGACAAACATGTCTTTTTATATTTTAGTGCGGTTTACAAAGTCCAGGAGTGATAGAAATGTAACAACTATTATCACATTTAACATGTCAAATGAAATGTTTCTGGGAACCGCAATGTTTGATTCTTTGCTCGTGTGTCTTGAAGTGGACCTGCTTTCACTTTCTGTAGCATGATGTACTGTAGTGTAATCACATGATACTGAAAGGAAGAACAGGTTGTACGGAGCGTCTGACTTCAACCCTGAAATGTGGAGTTAACATCCTGTCTCCTACTGGCAGTCAACAAAATGTTCCTTTTCCTCGAAGCCTCAGCCCAGTCACTGGAATAAAATATAGCCACTATACAGTTCTGCAAACTCCAAGCACCTGTACTTTCAGTGTAACTGAAACGAAAGTCATATTTCTATTTAAATGCATGTTGAAGCAACAATATAAGACAAGATAAGATAAGATAAAACCTGAGCATTGTACAGCTTGTGGGCCACATGTGGTCCAATACCTGACCCGGACTGACCCACGTGAGGTCACTGGCAAATTAAAAGTCAATGCAAATGTATATCATCACAATAGATGCAATCAATACAACGGCACTGATTTTATTTTAAAGGATCTGCTAAATTAACGTTTTTTTGCACGTACTTTCCGTACCTTGCATAAGGCTTATGCACTGATTGGTTTGTTGGTCAGCTAACGCCAAAAAAAGACTGATTCCGAACGCAAAGTTTTTAACTGGACGTAGACTGTAAATATTTTTTTCACTGGAGTCAGAGGTAAAGAAAAAGAAAAGGAACTGAGAGATGCAAACAAAGGTGGATGGATCTATTGTTTTTTTATGTAAAGTTAATATGGAGCTGGTTTTGCACATTTTCGAAAATGTTTTGTGAATATTCATTAAATAGCTGTATTCTGTGCTCCACATTTTCATTGTATTGTTTCATTTACTGTTTTTATAGAGATACTGAGCAGAGCTGCAAGTGTTTTGATCCGGCCCTTAACAACTGTCAAAGTTTGCCATGTGGCCTATAAGAACATTATTATTATTATTAATGATAATAGTAATAATAATTATTATTATTATAATAATTAAAAAATAATGAATTAGCTTTATCTAGTGCTTTTCTATTAACGCATACTCAAAGCGTGTACAGTGGATCCATTATTCATTCACTCTCACATTCTCACTCACATTTAATTGCCCACCACTGACATAAGATAAGATAATGTAAGATATGATAAGATATTTATCCCACTGTGGGGAAATTTGACAGTTAACAGCAGCAACATACAAGTGAGTACAGAGAAAAAAGAATAAAAAAAAATGAAATATAAAAAGAAAAGTAATAAAAGTCAACGTGATGTTATGAAATTGCGTAAATATACTGTATGCACCACTTTTAATTGGCGTGTTATCTGTACGCATTATAAGCTTTCTGTGTGTATGTTCTCACATTGAATTGAACATCCTTTTGCATTGAATAATATGTGAAAAGATGAAAATATGTACGTATATCACACCGAATGCCATAAGAACTAGCGTGACATAGAACACGATTTCATGAGATCACTCCTGAAATGTTGTATTTATACAAATATAATTAGAATTAAAAATTAAATGTAATATTATTTACATACCTACATTTACAACTTGGAATTCTTCTACACGTACAACTGCATCATAATGTTTAGTCTTTATACTAACTGCATGTCGTTCACAATTGTAGGTAATGGGAGATAAGCTTGGTTTAATCCAGACGTGTTTACTGTGTAAATATTTAACGTGAAACACAGTCTTCTCCTCTCCTCTTACCAAAGCGTGTCTTGACCTTCATCAGTTACTGGACTTGATACTTAAAGTCCTCTCTGTACTAAAGGCAACAAAGCGGTGACAAATTACACTGAAATTATCTGTAACTGTGGTTTAACATACACTGATCAGCCACAACATTCTGACCACTGACAGGTAAAGTGGATTTAACCCATAAAGACCCAGTGTGACTTTTGTAGCAGCTCCAAAATATTTTCCGTCTATATTTAACTTTTCTTAAGAGATTTACCACTATTTATTATAACATTATCCTCTGTATTTTGGGCTTTTTTTGTGTGAAAATAATGTATATACCTATATTTAATTCACTGATCATGTAGCTATTCAAGCTCAGATTACAGTTCAGGATATATACATCAAAACTGAAGAAAAAGTGACTTTTTCAGCAAATCTATCACTAACTGAACATAAACCCAGTGTCTCCATCCACTGTCATTGATCCAACTCCATGGGTTTTACTGGTGAATCAATGTTGTAGAAGATGACGGTGTTTCCACGGCAACTACCGAGCCTCTGAACGTCCAAATGGGTCATATGTGATGACCATGAAAAGACAACAAACTGCATTTTACACCAATTATTTCAACATATTACTAGGTTTAGTGGTTCAGAAGGTATTAAACAGTTTAGATCAGTAGATGCTTTTGGTTGCCAGTGGCTGTTTGGGTCTTTATGGGTTCATTTGGATTATCTCCTTATAATGTCATCCCAGTCATGGCCCACATCCCAGTTCCTTACGCTGCTCATTTTGCTGATTCCAACACATCAGCTTCAAGTACTAAATGTTCACTCTCTGCCAAATATACCCAACCCTGTGAAAGGTACCAGTGTAATAAAATAATTTAATAATATTTTCTTAGTTGTATTTCCTTCATCTGAAAACAAGATTTTTATTGTCATTGACTGAGCCATTTATATATATACAATGAGTCGATTCTTCTTCAGCATAATGCATAGACATGATATT
>JAPQRP010000020.1:845559-856155 GCA_037367295.1 Apogon hyalosoma
TTATTGTCATTGACTGAGCCATTTATATATATACAATGAGTCGATTCTTCTTCAGCATAATGCATAGACATGATATTCATCTATCTATCTATCTATCTATCTATCTATCTATCTATCTATCTATCTATCTATCTATCTATCTATTCACCTACAGAGGACAAAAATGCTTTGCTGGGTCTCAAGAGGTCAACATACATTACCATCACATACAATATGTTGGAGTGTGGAACATTTTTATTATTTCTGTTATAAACCAAAGAACAGTCGAATGAAACACAGACTCAAATAAGGGCATTTGGAGTCTTTAACAGCCTCCACGTTGGAGGGTGAGGGGAGTAATAGATTGCATCCATCTCAATATCCTTAAATGTCACTAATGTTTGTGTCTCATCTGGATTGTCTGACATTATGCAATTTCACTCTGTTGTAAATATGTATATAGTTTGTGTAGTTTTTTTTTTCCCCTATTATTATCTTTTATGTTATATTGTTTGTTTTTTGCACAATCTACTGTCTGTATAGTTTTTGGGTTTTTTGTTTTTTTTTTCCTTGCATTTTATTCTGTTGCTGCCTCAATTGCATTTCCATGTTGTGGGATCAATAAATTCTATTCTATTCTATTCTATTCTATTCTAATCATACACATTGGACCTGCAGTGTGTACTAGGTGTTCCTAATGTTCTGGACATCATTTCTATTACAATGAAGACACTGCTACATAAAAGCACTTTGATCGTTGCCCTGATGAGACCAGTTCCTTTTATTCAGCGATCATACAACATAACATACTCATATCCTATCTTTTATGGAATAGTCATATCAATTTTTTTTTTTTTTTCTTTAACAAAAACCCTTCTTTCATCAGTAGGCATTTTAAGGTTTTTAGCTTTTAATTCACATCCTCAGCACTTGTTGGAGTGCGGAGGTTGTTTTGGTGTTCTCACATGAATTGAATTTTTGTTAAGTCGTGACAAACCCACTGAGAGTTATTTAATTCATCCATTCTTTTCAGCTCTTCAGAGTTTTACGTGCTCTTGTTTAGCTCTTGTTAACAGAAAATTATTGCTAAACTGAAAGTAAGAATTTTTCAACAGCAATTTGGGGAAAAAAGTACAGATTAGTGTAAATAATGCCTGTGTGAGCGTGGCTGGTTGTGAGTGATGTATCACATTAATTATGACAGAACAAGTGCCTCTTGCCAACTGTAGATGAACACTCGCTTGCTGCAGAGCGCTCATCACCATGGTGTCTGACAGCGGTGAATCATCCACACCAGAGAACATGATCCAAGGAACTTTCACACTTTATTAGAATATACTGTGAGAGCCTTGTCTGAAAAACTGTACATCAAACACCTATGACCTACTGTCTGGCACGTACTGCATCTCCCTGAGGCGGCTTATTGTCTATGGTTCACTGTTCATACAGACCACATGGAGATAAAGTACTAAATCGTCCTATTGTCCTAGTGACGTGGCATGTCATTCTAATAGATGTCCCTCAATAAATCTTTCTTGTTCTTCTTTGAAGGAAATGGACTGCCACACTTAGTCTGCATGGGCGACATTGTCCTTTAAACGAGTGTCAGGTTGGATCTGAAAGACAAAGCAAATATGGAAATTCTCTCGAAGGTACAAAGTGCTCTCTCCTGCCTGATCTTGTCTGTCAGCCACTTCTACAGTTGTTGAATGAATGAAGTGGTCATGCGTGGTCTTTATTCTTAAGAGGAAGACTGACAGCTTCAGCACAGTCCTGAGTGAACACTCCACACGATTGTCAGTCTTCAGCTCTCGGTGAGACAAAATCCTCTGAAAAGACCCACCTGTCAAAACACTCACTCCGTCTGTGAGGGCGGAAGGTGAGAGGAAATCCCAGGGACTTCCACTTTAGGGCATGTCATTAAAAAGAGTTAGGCCGTCTTGTTGCACAGCTTTTCTTTATGTTCTACACATACTAAACAGACATCTCAACACCTTACTGCCGTGTGCCGTGGTGCATGTCAGCATGTTCATTTCCAAAGGCCTGGAACAAGTAAACAGAAGGGTGTGAATGCCAACCCAACAGACTACATCCAGTTGAGAAGTGGCGAATATGAACCTCAATCTCTGAGACTGAAATAGAAGGGCACGCTGTGAGAGTAAACAGGAGTGGAGAAACATGTTTGGACACCCTAAAAATTTTACACAGCCTCAAATATTATCAGGAAATACTTGCCGAAAATTCTTACTTGTGATACAAAAGGTGTGGCTGCATCAGACAGACACAAACAAACAAATGCACATTGGCATAATTTTTTTGTTTAAGACGAGGCAATGGATATTGTTTTTGGTTCGATTTGTTTGTTTGTTTGTTAACACTCTAGCAGCAAAACTATTGGTTGAATTCATACCAAATTGGTTTTATAGATTACCAGTGACCCAGAATAGATCTCATTACATTTTGGGAAAAGTAGTCAAAGTTAAATTTTTTTATGAATTTTTAAAATCTTTTTTTCCCCCCATTTACTTATAATAGGCAAAATTTCAAATGTCTGTAGCAGCAAAACTATTGGTTGACTTCATACCAAATTGGATTTATAGATTGCCAGTGAATATGGTTACATTTTGGGAAAAGTTGGTCAAAGTTCAAATTTTTTAAATAAAATTTTAAAATATATTTTTTCTCCCATTTACTTACAATGGGTGAAATTTCAAATGTATATGTACAAATGTATTATGTACAAACATAAATTTTGTTTCAATTTTCTTCAAACTTGCCACATATGTAGAGGCAGTTGATATGCTGACATCAGCACATGCAAAGACATGATGACGTCAGCTGGATCGATGCCAAAATAAGCTACAGTACATATGAGGGGTGGGGTTTCTTGTGCCTGACACCAGTTGTTTATTTTTAAGAAAAAAATAACACAACTAAATTCTTGACAGCTTCAACCTGTCATGCTCTGGATGTGTTTCATTATCTTGCTGAAACATGAAGTTTTGACTTTGATGGAACAAAGCACCTGCAGAGGGAAGCATGCTTTTAGAAACAACCATGTCATTGACAAATTATAACTGAGTTGGAAACATTAACACAATGCAAAAGAGGATTTTAAAAATGGTTTTAAGAAAAAAAAAAAAGGCCTACTTTCTGGAAAATTGTTCTCATTTTTTACCTATAAAGAAAATTATCCTTGTCTAGCAAGTTTTACACAGAAAATGAATCTTCTATAGAGTATAAAGCAAATGTATACTCTATATTTATATTAGCTTATATTGAGCTAGTAACAAGCTATAACAATGGTTTGCATGGAATTGTAATAAAGTGCAAATTCTTGAGTGAGAAAACAAATAAATACATTTTCAGTGTTTATTTGCTTTGTAGTAAGCAAAAATAAACAAATAGTAAATATAATTTGTAAAATTTGGACTTAGTTTCTGGTTTCAAGTCTAAAAGTGGTTAGATTGCAGGAGGAAGCATGTGGCTTTGGAGAATGGAACAATGCTTGAGTTCAATGACTTAATAGGGATTCTTAATGTAATATATCACAAATGTATGGGATGTCCGAAAACATTTTTGCATCACTGTAGTTTCACCAAGACCCCACTCATGGAATCGCATTAAAAGAAAGGGGTAAAAAAAAAAAAAAAACAACAACAAAAACGACTATTTCTGGAGTTCTGGTACTGGTACTTCTACACCATGAAATAATTGTTTTTGCACTATAATGTATAAAAGCTCATTGAGGGATCTGCGATGTTTTTCCTTTCCTCAATGGGGAGGAGGTAGGAGGGATGAACGATTAATATATAAGATCCAGGACTTTGTTACCGGTGAGCAGAGTCCGCGTTTTCGCTCTTGTATGATTTTAGTTCGAGGTTAGTCTCGTAAAGCCAGATCCTTTGTTAGCACAGTGGTAGTGCTGCTGATACTGTAAGTCCGACACCTTCCGCTATCATTCTGGAAGACAGGTTCAAGTAATCTGGGTTTGGTGAGTGCAGGATAATACAACAGTGTATTTGCAAAATAGTGCCATGAGAGAAGCTGTTTTAGTGGGACATGTGCATATGAGGAAGCGTGTCACGGTACTACAGTGACTAAATCCCTACAATAGACAATACACACAAAAAGACATGTGTCTTTGTGAAAACCTGTCTTTTTCGTGTTGTAATTGTGGCTCAGAGTTGGTGTTCTTTTGTGTAGTGAGGGGGACTCTCAAAGTGATAACACAGGAAATGACAATCCTGAGCAACAAAAATATTCACCCTTATTCTGGCAGCAAGTACATCCAGCAAGTCAGAATAGATTTAGGCAATAAAAGAGCTTTGGGTTAGGGTTAGAAAAAGGATGAATATCAGATTCAGATACAATTTGTTGTCATTACACATGTACATGGCAACGAAATACAAAGTAATATCTAGCCAGAAGTGCAATAGCAGCAATGTAGGGGAGTACAGAATTTACAGTATTAGCAATATTTACACTATGTACAATGGGTATAATATATGTAGATGTAATTGTTATGACATTCATAATATATTCAGATGTAAGTGCTAATATATATATATATATATATATAAGATAATCCACGTGGGAAAATGATGCCTCCTGTGTAAAAATTAGGTTTATACTTCAAAAATCTAAAATATTAAGTCTGAGAATGTGTTGAAATTTCTCAGAAACATGGTTAAAAGACAGGTACATTAGTGGCTAAAACAGTTTTACAGTGATATCTACAAATGGTAATACGAAAAAAAATTGCAGATTTTTTTTTTTTTCTTTTTCTGATGAATTCTGCTGAATGACAATCCCACTGACAGGCAAACCCACACTTGCAGGTACACTACCTTCTTGGCAGAAGTAAGAAACAATCTGAACATAACTATTTTATTTTGTTCTTTTTCAGAGTTTTGGGAATTCATCATTGTCCTTTGAGCATCTGAGTCTCATTCTGCTCAAAATTAACAGGATGGAGTATCTGAAATGAGATGAAAAAAAAAAAAGAGCTTTGTTGAACTTGTCAGCTGTAGATTGTTTCAGAAATCTCCGTCCTTGTGAAAATGGCTGCCCATATTCAAGACTGATTCCCCATTTCCACTGTTGTCCCCAAATGGACATAGATGGGCTCATAATTACCTCTTTGCACAGCACATCAATACTTTTTTTCTGTCCCACCACTCTTTGGACCTGCCAACAAAAGGAATTAAGTGAAGTTCAATGATTGTCTTCAGTGTATTGTCCTCATTGTTGCAGCTCCTGCACCAAACATAATATTACACATGGTTATTTATAGTGTCTGTAAATCTTCAAGTATCAGAAAGAAATGCATTTAAAGTCCCATTAACCCTTTACAGGGCCTCAGAAATACTGGGAAATTCAACATTTCAACCTTAGTGTGAGGACATAACAAGACTGTGTTACTTTTGTGAAAATGTTATTATTACGTTTTTTATTGTTATGTAGAAAATCAAGGTCAGTGAAGTTATCATATTTGGTTCCTTACCCATAAGTGGCAAAAAAGATAATAATAATAATAATAATAATAATAATAATGATAATAATAAAAATCCAAGTATATAAAAAAGATACAAGAAAAGCATATGTAATGTGAAAGGAACATGCATTTTAGAACATTAGAACCTCACTTTTAGGACATTACAACATAAGTGCTGATCCAGACCCCTGTCCGCATCCACATTATCACTGTGAACATCATTACTTATATTAGTACCATTACTTCATGGTACCAAACAGTGATGTAGTGGTCGCTAGAGAAGTGGGTATATTCTCAATTTATTTATTTTTTTCATTATTATTATTTTTTAAGTAATCCAGAAAAACATCCTGTTTTAGAAACAGTGACATGTAAGACCACTCTGTTTAGTTTAACCAAAAATCTGTCAGTAGTATCTGCTCACTGTTATAAAATTATTATGACTTGATCAGGAGCAGGACTCGGGTACAGTACTCGAGCACGGAACGTTTGCGTTCATGTGGATAAAATTAAGCAGACTTTGGGGTCCAGCGTAGTCGGATACAGACTCAAGTACGCTGTGTGAAAACGCCCTTATTCTGCCTTTCTCGCTCACATCTCCAATAATCACAAATTTTTCAACGAGACGTGCAGTGACCTGTCAATCAGCTGGGGTGGCACTGGCACCTGAGATGTCCCGTCAGGTTCCAGAGGTGGCCGGTGCTAGTTAGCAATATTTTCCTGGGCATGACCCGCCCTACTCTGCCTCTGATTAGCTCATCAGTCCTCATGCCTAAAGTTAACCATTCTAATCAGTGAAGGCAGCGGGTACTAGCCAGTTAGAGGCAGAGCAGGGCGGGTCATGGCTTCACTATCCGAGGGGAAAAAATGGGCAATTTTTGCTCTGGACTACAGCAGTGGTACCAAACAAAGCAGGTCCACTCACTGTTCATGCAGAGGTGGACCTTACAGACCCTGTAGACCACATTGGACCTGAGATTGTTGACTCGTTGTCCTCACCGGACCCGTTGCTGTCACTGTCTTGTAATGTGTGCGGAAACTATCAAAAATAGTCACTCGCCAGATAAAGGATGAAATCATACTGTGTATTCATTAAAATGCGTACGTTTTTCACGGGCATATTATAAGTGCAAAATTATACACAACAACAAAGAAATTAACCAGCAATTCTAAAGGTATGTTTATCTTCTTATCATGTTATGCTTACCTCTCAATTTTCACTTCCAGAAATCGAGCAGAGATTAAAAAGCCCAGATACTTGACACAGTGGATGAAGTGAAGCTGAGTGTGTATTTTATTCCAGTGGTTTGTGGAGCCTGCTGCTTAGGGGGCAAAGAGCCAAGGTTTTACTCGCTGATACTGTAGCGCTGTGGAGAAAGTCCGTGTGTTTGGACACTGCAGCTCATTATCCAGCTCAGCAGATGATGACAGTAAATAAGGTAGGAGAGAGCATCCAAGCAGAAAGGCACAGAAAGAGAAACAACTCTCTACAAACAAAACCCTTCAAAGTAACAGTGTCTGTGAGTCGAGGAGTACTTTATCATATTTCGCACACACTTTATTTCATCTTTCAGTCATTTGTGATAGTGTGCATGTCGTATATCTGCTTTAATTAGTGCTTTTAGAAAAAACTATGACACTGAGAAGTTTTAACTGCATTCACACAATGCACAAAAGGATTTTAAAGAAAGTAAAAAAAAAAAAAAATAGTCTGGTTTCTGGAAAATTGTTATTTTTTGCCTAAAAAGAAAATGATCCTCGTCGAGCAAGTTTTGCATGAGAAAATGTATCCTGTTTTAAAGCATATAGTTCATAGTAAAGCAAAAAATAGAGGATAAAGTAAATTTTTCTCTATGAGACATTTCAGCTTATATTCAGCTTTACTCACTAGCAACAAGTTATAACAATGGTTTACGGGAAACTGTAATAAGGTGTAAATTCTTAAGATAAGATAAGATAAGATAAGACTTTATTTATCCCACCGTGGGGAAATGTCACTGTTAACAGCAGCAACAGACAACAAACAAGTGCAGAGAAAGACAGGTCGAAAAAAAACACAAATGGAAAATATAAAGTGAAAATGGTAGTTATATAAACAAAAAATAGAATTAAAAATTAAATAAGTAAAACGATGTAAATCAGCAGTGTTTATTTTCTTTACAATAAGCAAACAATTTCTGTAGAATTTGGACTAAATTTCTAGTTACAAGTCTTAAAGTAGACTTATATGTTAGTTTTAATAATTCTAGCCAAGCAGATTGGCAGATTTTTTTTTTCCTGAATACAAGAGCATTAGATAAAACACAGGAATATGTGCATAATAATATGTGTAATGTGTACTACCTGTGTTATGTCTTGTTTCAATATAATAATTAAATGCAATGAAGGTCTAATGTAAACAGTTCGTGTAGACGTATGCTGTTTCTAAATGTAACTGTAAATTGCTCAGACATATTTTGTTCTGGCAGAGATTCAAGAAACACAAAAATATCATCTGGTTTTGACAACAGTGTTATTAGTGTGTTTATGGTTTGGTTTTGGGAGAGGATGACAGGCCTTGGATTAGTACATCTAACAAAAACAGTTCAGAATGTATTTAATATATAACTGTACACCAACATCAACACATACAGTCAGGATGTCAACTCCAGTCTTGAATTTCTAGATCTGCCATCCACCCACATCATGTCCATTGATGACAGGCTGAAAAACTGTGAATCCTTCACTGAAACATGATTTATTTATTTATTTATTTAGTAAAATTACGGTACAGTTCATGCTTGTGGCAAAGCCTATAGTGTAATATAAAATATTAATACATTGACCTCAGTCAAAAGTGCCAAATTCTGTTTATGCAGTTTTAATATATTTATTATTGAGTTCCTGATTGCCATGGGTATTAAACATCACCACAGGATGTAGACGCTCTGTCAGGGTGAGTGCCAGTCACATCGAAGTTCCCTGTGAAGCGGACGACGCAGGGTTTTCAGACATGTTGAAATTCCAAACCACTGGGAGGAAAAAAACGCAGCAAAAACAGCTCGTACAGGAGTTTACACTTGTCTGCACGTATTCAAATTCAAGTATGTATAAGTGAGCCCCTTTACATGAGCAAAAAAAAATCCGATAACTGGGAGTAATCGGATAATTGCTGTAATCAAATGCGACGCGTTTACATGCACTTCAGAAATGCGCTAATCAAAAAACCCTGCTTTATATGTTTCAGTCCATTAGTGCGTACATACGTTATGACGTAAGACGTGCACTTCCTGTCATTTTCAAAACATCCGGTCTTGTCTTGTTACCATGGCAACGCCTACTGTGTCAGCATTAGCTGTCCTGATGTGGGAGCTAATTGGACTACAAAATAGGTCACATGTCGCTGCCAAATGTAGAGAAACGTGCAATAAAGTCATTTGCCACTGTGGTAACACCACAAATTTAAAAGGGGAATTATTTTATCCCTTTTATACTGTTAAATTGTTTTATACTGTAGTTAGTTAATAAAATAAAATAAAAAAACATGTTTATTTGCCTAAAACCTTCATCCTGTGTTTTATCATAATCAACTAAATTCAGGTAAAATCATAAAATTATTCAATGATCATGACATTTCAAGTAAAAAGTATCGGTATCAGCGATGCTAGCTCTGTCTTTTGCTTAGTATCGGATCGACACCAAAATTCCCAATGTCCCCCACCTTTAGTCGCCAGTGGAGGTTTGTGTCTTTATGGGTTAAATCACTATATGGGTCAAACACAAACACAGGGTTGTTCAATAGGATTTAGGATATGGAAATGCTTTTTTTTTTTTTTTTTTGATAAAAGGGTGGTTAACTCTGGTTCACACTCCATCATCGCAGGGGGCAGTAATGCACCTTAAATGCTAGGTGCTGCCCACCATAAAAACAAAAGAACAAGAAGGTTCAAACACAAACCCTCATCAATGAGAACACACAGATGCTGCCGGTATAGTACAACAATGGCATTTTACACAATTTACATGTTTTACTACAAATGAACATCAACTTCCAGTACTTATAGCGTGATTTTCCACTGTGATCTAAAGAAAACAGGCAATATTTAATGAAAAAAAGCGTAAAAATAAGACTTAATCTTACACATTGATCTATACGTCTGAAACACAAAGGCCGAGTCTGTCAAACAAACTGACATAACTGAAGGCAGCCTGGCAGGCGACTTAGCTTCACAGTAATTAATAGAGTTGTAAGGAATTAATTTGTACTTAGCACAGCATGGAGCTATAGCAAAATGGTCCCTTAAAAGTCACAGCTTCATTATAACAGTCAGGTTTTATTTTTTATGTCATTATCTTGTAGTGGGAACAGGACACATGGAGCTTGTGACTAATTGACTTCTGCTAATGATAAATGATGCTATTACTGGTGGTAGTTTTAAATACAAGTGTTGTAAGTGTGGTAAGTAAGCAGTTTGTTGTTGACTGACCTGTTAGTTCTTTATTTTGCACAGCATGTTTCAGTCGTGTCATCATCAGAGATATTTATTACAAAATGACAAATGATACTAACACTGTTAGACTTGTTTTTTTACTCTATTTAGTCTTTTCACTTCTAAAGCTTTGCACTGTGACCAGACTAGAAAACTTTGTGTAGACTGTGAATCTTACAAGGTCACTATTTACAAGACTGCAACTATAGATGCCATATGAGATTTTGCTTTGTTGAGTTTTTATGGGTTTTATTTTTTAAGTGAGTTCAGCTTTATCTATGCCTTCTTTACTGAGTAAAACTCAGTGGCACCATATTTATTTCAAATGTACTCTGAAGACATAAGTAAGAAGAAGAAAAAAACACACACACACATATATATATATAACACCATAACACCAAATGTATAACACCAAATGTATCATATTTGATACATGAGTTTTGAAACCCTCTACATGATCAGTGTGATTTTTTTTTCTTGAAAAACCTGATGTATACAATTAGATACACGCAATACATGGATAATCTACCAGGGAGGAGGAATTCATTCACCAGAGCCCTTTCCAGTGACACTATAAGACTGTCATTAATGAGGAAGGAGGCAGAACTTTGACAATTTTGAAAAGGAATTACCAATTTGTTAGACATGTTT
>JAPQRP010000020.1:859252-872611 GCA_037367295.1 Apogon hyalosoma
CTTAATTTTATTTTATGTCATCCTAATAAAAGCATATGAATAGAGAAAAGAGGAGATGAAAGCCACTTCTGAGAACTCCAATTAAAATATGTATGTCTCTGAAAATATGTGCTCGGCTTTCATCTCAGCTGATTTATTAAACCAACGTATGTGCTTGCTTGTGGACTGGTTTCCTTTCAACCTCAACCAATTACAAGCCTACAGTATGTCTCACACTTTCTCAGTCTCTCAGTCTCTTTTATAGTCAGCTCTATACTATACATATTAAAAAAAAAAAGGATATTATTTTTGCTTTATGTTAAAATGTATGCTCCATTTAGTCAAAGCAGTTATTATGGCAATAAATGTCAGCTTTATGTGGAAAGATATTTTAAAGTTCCTCTCTCGGCGAGGGTCTGTGATCGCTGATGCTTTGATTTAAGTTCAAGGCAGCTTCTCTGATTGCCATGGAAATGCTTCGGTGACCTGATAAAACCAGATTCATTTCAGCCCAGAGACTTAAAACATTTGAAGCACTTCCCTCCCAATTTTCTGTGCAGCTTTCATCAGCTGTATCAAATTTCTAAACCCCACAGTCCAGGTCTTTGGAAAGATTCAGTAATGTTTAATATATGCTGCTCAGTCACTCATTCATACTGGAATCGAAGCTGAAGGTGAAGCATTTTAGGATTTGTTTGTTTCTTCCGTCTATTGTTGACGGTTGATAAGGTATCGTGAAAATACCTCTATTTTTTTTTTTTTTTCTCTCGGCGTAGTCAGCTTCATTTCCTTTCTGATGTGCTTTCCGTGAGGATAAGAGCACAATGAATACACTAAGTATCCTTGAGGAAATGTGAGCAGAAACCACGGAGTCGATCCAGTTAAGCATGAGTGGTTACTTTTGCTGCCTTGCTGTGTGTGAATGGTACAAATGAGGTACGAAACAATGGCACTACCACTATCTCACTGTACTGAGAATAAAAAATAAAATAAAACTTTATACCTATTGGCAGTGACAGGCATTTCCATGATGTAAATAGATGATAAAATGGCAAAATAGTCTTTAGTCTGGGCCGTTTAAGCTAATATGAGGCAGTTTCTTTATGCAAGTTATTCAGTAAATTCAGTATTTTTAGTGTCTATAAGGAACTGAAGCCTTACTCTCAAAGCACTGTGTTATTTAGTGTCTACTCACAAAAGATAATGCTTCAGAGAGCTCAGGAACATTAACACAATTTCCCTGAATTCATCTGCTGAGCAAATGCATCACATCAAATAATACTGTTTTTAAATCTGTTTGTCAGAACTGGTGTAGGTGGCTGTACCTGACCTTGTGTTACCCGTTTTGGCCTCTATGTAAAAGACTGGCTATTGGCAAAAAAAAAAACCCAAAACAAAACATGATATCAAGTATGATTCTTTTAGGAATTTTTAATGCAGCTCCCTCTGCTTTTAAACCATTCCAAAAGCAAGCCTTGTAGGAGGATGTAGAAAATGGAAACTCACAAAAAAAAAAAAAAAAAAAAACAAAACCACAGAGCTAAAAATGCATTCCTTTAACATAACCATTTAGCATGTTAAACTAGATTTTAATCCTTCATGGGGAGTTCACAGGGAAAAAAAAAAAGCACTCTCCATTTGCCAGGAGAACACTTAGCAAGATTAAAAAATCCCCCCTAACAGCCTTGTTGTGAGCCAGCTCTGTCTGTATTAATGTCTTTGCAGATTAGGCACAGTAAGGGGGCTCGCTAGGGGTCAGTGCTAGAAGCAGGTAATACAAGCAGATTTCTGCCCCCACCTGCTACCGGCCAACAGCTGGCTTTACAGCGCGCCACTGGCCCTGCTGATTAGACAGTACCTCAGTTTATCCCATCTACTCCCTCAACCCTGACCAGGAAGCTGGGGCAGCATGTTTATGCTCCTGCCAAAACACATACTGCAGTGAATGAGGCCTCCATATAGACACGGCTGCAGACAGAACTCATCCCCCCTCCAGGTGACTACTCACAATTCCAAGTTCATCTCAGGATGAACAACAAAGAGAGGAAAAGAAAGAGAAAATGAGAATGAAAGGGAATCTTGAGACAGAGACGTAAACAACAAGGAGGTACAATGTATGGGGCCGCCGCTGCCGTTTTCCATGTGCTGCCCCAAGGCGTGATGTTTCAGAAATGTTGTATTCAAACCAAACAGGGATAACTAATTGTACATTTTATATGCAAAGCCTGCCTACAGGGTAGTTTGGCAGGATTGCGTGTAAAAAGGATTTATACGTGTCTGCTTCCCTGAGAGAAGCCAATGCACGTGCACGCCGAACTGCATGCTTCTTCAGAGTTAGACACAGAGACCCAACAAAACAAACCAAAAAGCATTGTGTTCTGCTCTCAAAAGCAATGCCGGGCTTGATAAGAGCTAAGTGTTACAGCTGTGAGCATCAAGCTCATGTTGAGAAATCTTAAAAAAGAAAAAAAAAAAACAAACTCTAGAAGACGTCACAGCCAAGAAGAAGTGGAGACAAATGTGAAAGTGGTGCTGCAAGCATGCATTAGGCATTTCAAGCGCTCACGTTCATTATACATTGGGGGGATTTCTGCAAAATGTAATGCCTTTAATGTACATCTGCAATCACTGTTAGTGTTTCTGACCGCATAATCATTTTTAAAGAAAAGTCTTTGGCCACAGAAAGTACAAATGTGCCCCTAAATGAAAATTACAGACTAAGGTCACACTAAATTTCCCTGCAATCCTAAGAGTCACTTTCACTTACGACTTTCTCATTTGGCAGCCGGACTGAGAGCAAGGAAGCAACACACATGCCTCTTGGTGAGGTAGCGTATGTTTGTTTTGACCATTCTAATACTGAAATGTGAGGCATATTTACTAAATATATCTGAACATCTTTTATTTCTGTTTTAATTGTGAGACTGCATTGGACTTACAACTACAGGTCATATTTACATTCTGCAATTAACTGTTGACATTGATTTTACATTAAAGATGAAAAGTCAATGTATAAAGAAGGAATACACACATTAATTATAAATGCTGCATACAAATATTACAGACAATTACATTTAATGTAAATAAACCTCATGTAAACTATTCACTACTGCCTGACATTAGATACTATGAGCGACTGGCCCTTATCAGACAAAGAAAAAAACCTGGAATCGGCATAAAAAGAGGCAAATTAAATGAAAATCCTGATGAGGGTAATCTTTTCCAGGATGATATTGCGTCCATCTATAGGGCATGAGGGAACACGAATGTCTTGAGTATAAAAATGATGTGAATCATACATAAGAAAAGGACTTTTACATTCATCAGATCTCAACCCAGTTGGATATCTATAGGAGCCGTGTTAGTCAGAGCATCAGAAAGACACCAAAACGTAATATCCTTCTAAAGAATGGTGCTCGAGTTCACAGACTTGAAGAATCACAGCCAAGAAGCACTGAAGCTGTTCTGGCAGTGTGTCGTAGCCCAGCACCAAAGACATTATGTTGGTTTTCCCTTTAATTTATCACCCACTGGCTACGTGTGTTTTAATGCTTATAGTCAAAGAAGAAATAATTACAATGGAACCACTTACAGTGATCTACCACTTATGCAGATCTAAACGCCTGGCGCAGGATCTCATGCTGTTTAAATAAGACTGCCATTATAAGAGGCCACCTCGGTGTCGTTATGTTTCCTTCGCGAAGAAAATGTCATAAAATGTCTTTTTTGCCAGTACTTTTGCACATGTTTTTATCAGGAAGAACTTAAATGTAGGTTAGGAGGTGTTCCCCTTCACACCCCACTTGCAACTAATTAATTAAATGCTTTAACACAAAAATAAAAAAATTTAGTCACCTGTGGAATGGACAGGACTGAAAAAACACCATCCAATCATTTTAACCGACCCATCGAAATGATTGAATGGTGATATGTCTATCAAACTCAACTGCCATTTGTCCCACCCCCTCTGTGCATACCCCTGTTCGTGCATGAATCGTACATTCTCAGAGGCTTGGAGTACTGGCACAGGAAACGAAGCCAGACCCAGAGCTTGGCTAGCGATATTAGCTTGCACACTAAACTAAAATATGGTAGACACTTGTATGTTAGGAACATAATGGCAGAAAAGGTGCCAACAGCGGGTCGAAAACAAAAAAATTTATTTGAGAAGGCTACTGCCAAGAAAAAAGGCTGCTATGTTAGTAAAGCTGTAACAATTTTGCTTTCCTGGGGACATGGATATTTCCTGAAACGACTATGTTTACAGAGCACATTTTTTGAAAACGACAAAGAAAAAGATTGGATAGGAAACGCTGTGGTTTCGCATGGACATGGCCTGCCTGAGCACAAGAAGTCATGGTAGCTAGATGTAAACAAACCAGGAAACTTTAGCGGGCTGCTAGCCTTACATCAGTTTTACTGTAATAAGCTGTTCTTACTAGTCCGAGATTACTTAGAACATGTATCAAAATAAGTGAAAAGTCCAATTTCTAACCTAATATTCTGATAAATATAACTTGAAACAATAATTAGTTGTTTAGGTTCATCATGATGTTGTAATATATTTTATCACCTGTGAATGAGCCATTAGAAAAAGTAAGCGAAAGTTAGCGGACTGAGCACTCCAGAGCCCTCAGGAACAAGCATTGTGCGTTCCGGTACTCTGGAGGTGTGGCTTCGGGGGGAAGCCCGAAAAAAGGGGTTTGGACTTTTGAATTGTGTAATTTCAAAATGTAGCTTGCTCGAATTGTTTTTTTCCACGGTATCCTACTCTACCTTTTACTTTCAATATCTGGCCATTAATTATCATTATTATAAATAATAAATGCTTAAAACAGTGTGTACTAGTAAAAAAAAAAAAACAGACTTGAAGTTTTTAGCATATTCACCATCAGAAACAACTGTAAATGTCCATAACATAACTTTTTGAGACTGTAGAAATAAACTTTCAACTATTTTACATCTGCTCAAACATGCAGATATACAGTATCCATATTATGGCTTTTTTTTTTTTTTGCCTGTGTAGAAGTCTCTGAAAGAGTTGAAGACCCTGGTGCTAAAAGTACTGAAGTCACATTTTTTGGACAATTCAAGTTGAGCATATAAACGTTGTATTTGTTTCAGACTTTTTTTTGTAACTTCAGCACTTTTAGCACCAGGGTCCTCATTTTTATTTTATTTATTTATTAATTACAAAATGTATTATAAATTATTACATACAATGAAATCGACAATTCATTTGCAAGATACATTTTGTAATAAGACACCCCAGAAGCAGTCCTCAGCTTATAAATGGGGTCCCTTTTACATGTGGTAAAAACACAATTTACATTATAATTTTTAATAATTTAAGAAGTTCAGAATAACTACAAACACATTTAAAATATTGTCTATCTATCTCATGATGTTTTCATTTCATTCCCTTTTCCTGAGTCCTACTGTAGTCAGCATGTTCCAATATTCTCAGACTCTCAGATTTCCTTTCTACTTGTAATAGAGTCCCACACTGCTGCCGTAAAGTGTTATATAGTGTCAGAAAGCTCAGGGTCTCAGCTTTCCGATGCCATTTGGATTTTGTGGATAGCGTAAACCGTTCAGGAGTTACAGTCATTTGAATGCTGTAAAGTGCAAAATGCATCGCCGGAGAGACTGGAGTTGTTAAAGGGTTAAGTCATTCATAGTAAAAGGTAGCTGCTTACAGTGTTCATGTTAGGTTTCTGTAGCTTGGTTGCAGATGGCTACACTGGAGGACTTTGCTGGGTGCACATTGAAATCATAGGGAAAAAAAAAAAAAAGAAAATAATTTTCTCTTGATGAAAATTTAAAGCTTACAGCAAACTGCCAAAAGACAGCCAATGAGATTCAGCGGTTAAATATGTTGTTCAGTCATGGTTGTTAGTGATGGAGAGAAATGAAAGTGAATGAGAAAGAAAGCACCTGGGTTAAAATGACAGCTAATAAAATTAAATAGAATGTTTAAATGCTGTGTCTACAAATAATTGGTATCGGTGTAATAAATATTGTATGCTGATAATGAGCACAGGCAAAAGAAAAAGAGTGAGTACGTTTCCATGCCATCTTAATTATAAGGTTATACCCACTGTGTTGCATAGTCTTATTTAACCCATAAAGACCCAAATACCCATCATCAACCAAAACCATCTACTGATGTAAACTGTTTAATACCCGTTGATCCACTAATCCTATCAATACATGTAAATAATTGTTGTAAAATACAGTTTGTCATCTTTTCATGGTCATCAGATATGACCCTTTTGGACGTTCAGAGGCGCCGTAGCGAACGTGGAAGCGCCGTCATCTTCTACAACGTTGATTCACCAGTAAAACCCATTGAGTTGGATCAGTGAAAATGGATGGAGATGCTTGTTTTTATGTCCAGTTAATGATATATTTTACTGAAAACGTCACTTTTTCTACAGTTTTCTCTTTTGTTTATATAATTACCCTCAACTTTAATCTGGGCTATTATGAATCAATAAATTAAATACAGGAAAATATAAGATAATACTATAAATAAATGGCGATAAATCCCTTAAGAAAATTTAAATATAAAGAAAATTTCACTTGGGAACTGACACAAAAGAAGCGCTGGGTCTTTATGGGTTAAACATACATTGTTAATACAATGATCACAGAGTCATTACTATTACTTTCTATTTTTAGATCTGATCTCATATGTATAAATTACCTACATTCAGTAACACATTAGCAGATAATAATGAGTTCAATGTCCTTTGTGCAAAACGCAGAGGAATGATGACGGCTGTTCAACTAAATTAAACTATAAAATCAAGAAACGCTGAAAGAAAAAGAAAAACTGAAAAGAGACAGATAACAGCACATGTTCTCTTTGTGGGCTAACATTTTATTTTTATATTAAAAAAAAAAAAAAAAAAAAAAAAGGAGAAGAAGAAGAAATTCAGAGTATGAGCACCCGCAGAATTCAAACACAGTCAGAGAACCTGCATTTCAAAGCCACTGGAAATTGATTCATGTATTCCCTTTGAAGGCCGGTAACATAGCCAATTTGCAGCCGAGGTTTACTTTTAGATACAAGGCTGTATCATAAAAGCGTCATCATGCAGATTGAATGAGGAAGGCCTTACTCAGCACATGTGATGACATCAAACATGACTGGAGGGTAAGGAGAGAGCATATGTGCACATGCGTTATATAAGCTAAAAATACATTCATTAAAAAGCACAGAGGTGCGACTAAAGGGATAGAATGGGATGTACAGTGTGAACATCAGGCAGTGTATTTCTCAGGTATGAATTACTTCCACTAGAGGCTAATATTCTAGTTAAGTACGGTATTTGATGTCATATCCATACATTCAAGGGATGGAGTGCTTAAGGAATAAATAGAACATTATAAATGAACGAGGTGGTCGCCCGGTTCATTTCATTCAGCGTTAAGGCAATCAAAGCAACCGCAAGGACGGACTGATAAAGGAGCGCAGTTAACTGTAGGATCGCATTGTTCACTTGTGCATGTTCCACTCTCATGTATTTCAGTAATCAAATGTTGCACTGGTAGAATATCCGGGAAAGTATTAGATGCGGTTGGCTTCAGTCCACCAGGAGACACTTTTGATTTCATATGTGCGCTGATAAAAATGAAGAAATAATGATGAACATGATGCAAAATTTTGTAAAAAGATGAAAAAAGGTTACCAGATAGCGATATCAGGATCGTACTATACAAGCCAAGGTTGCTTGCAAATTAAGCCTACAGGGTTTTGTATGCTCATGAAGTGTTAGACGGAAAGGTTCTTAGTAATGATGCATTCATAGAACCTGTAATTTATCTCTGATTGCATTCAGGTCGGAGCTTCATTTACATTATACCCCAGAGAGGAATAACAACAAGGAACTTATAGAACAATAAAACAATAAAAAGCCACTTCAGTAAACAATACGCCCTTAAGAATTTTGGGATTACAAGAATAATTTAAGCAATTAAAATATAAGGCATGAATCAGCTAAAACAAGAGCAGCTAGAAGAAGGAAAAATATGACTAAATTAAACATTTATGGTCCCTTAGGGAATAAATAAAAAGTTTCATGAAGTGTTTTCTGAATGGGCAGGTGGCAGGTGCACAATGAATAAAACTGGATTTTCCAAGATCAGTGAAAGCAGCACCTGCAACACAATGTGGTTATTTGAGTGTGTTCTCAAGAGGCGCATTTAGAATCAGCAACAAAGTAATGTAAGAGGGAAAACAGTAAGGCCCTTCGAATTTAATAAAACCAAGCGCCTATCAGTGTCTTTAAGAGAAAAGAAACGCGTCCGACCTTATCACACAGCTCGAAGGGTTACAGTCGTTTCAGCAGTAAATCTTAGTGTGGGGAGATACGTGACGTCCAAGTGATTATGAGCCGCGGCGGAAGCGAGCATGTATAAAAAGAGACAATAATCTAAAACTGATGTGAAGTTATCTCAATTAGCATCCTTCTATAATACAATGGACTCGTGCACAAAGGGTTTTTTTTTTTCCGTCATTATGTGTTATTTTGATCTACAGTTCAGTCACATGATGTTTAAACGTCGCTGTCTCAGTGATCCAAACCCAAGATACAAGAAAAGACAAGATTATCAAGATTGACATTTTTGATGATTTTGTTTTACTACCCCGCCCCTCGAAGGGGAGGCAAGGGGTATTGTTTTTGATTTGGTTTGTTTCTTTGTTTCTGTGTTTGTTTCTATCTTTGTTTGTTAACACTCTAGCAACAAAACTATTGGTTGAATTCATACCAAATTTGGTTTATAGACTGCGAGTGACCCAGAATAAGTCTCATAAGATTTTGGGAAAAGTAGGTCAAAGTTACAATTTATTATGAATTTTTTAATTTTTTTTTCCCCCATTTACTTATAATGGGGGAAATTTCACATGTCTGTAGCAGCAAATCTATTGGTTGAATTCATACCAAATTTAGTTTATAGATTGCGAGTGACCCAGAATAGATCTCATTAGATTTTGGGAGAAGTAGGTCAAAGTTAATTTTTTTTTTTTTTTTAATTTTTAAAATCTTTTTTTCCCCATTTACTTATAATGGGTGAAATTTGTCTATGCCAACATGAGCACACACTCAGACACGACGACATCAGCTAGATCGATGCCAAAATAAGCTACAATACATGCGAGGGGCGGGGTTTGTTGTGCCTGGCACCACATGTTGACTTTCTTCTTCTCAAAAACCTTTACTCTTCTTCGCGGAATTTGGCCAGTACGTTAATTAAGAGAGGCGCCCTCTGGTGGATTGATTGAGAAATGCTAATTCGAACGTACTGGACTCATGGAAGTATGAAGGCAGTGAAGCTTGACACTGTTAGAAATGGACGTACCTATTTACATACGTAAATGGAGCATGAATGAGCCTTAAGACAGTGTCATCGGCATAATATGAGATAGTATGTGTACAGCATATGTAAATGACCCAGACCAACATTAGGTTTGTTGCTTTAGTAAAGTTCTAAAGACCGCACATATGCATTTCTCAGTCTCTGTGTTGATACAGTCTGGATATATGTGAAGTATGTACAGGATTAAAAACAAGTTTCAGGGGAAAAAAAAAAAAAAGCCTGATTCTAAAAACCAAACTGTTGTATTCAGTGTGACCTCCCATTGCACTTAACATATCTTTAACCTATTTATTCAGACAATATTACATTTATTGCAGTAAATTTCTGACGTTTTATTCATTCCAGGTTTCATTCAACGCGTGTTAGATGTTTTTAATTGTTGATGTTGCTTCTTTTCATGGTGTCAGGGGTCACGCTAAATAATGACCTTTGACCTTTACAACACATTTATCGTTCATTTTTTTGTGTGACTGTTAAGGCTGTGCACACATTTCCTGTATTTTCTTACAGTATCTGAAGTGAAGAGAATGAGAACTAAGTACGTATGTTCATTTCAACCCTGCAAAAACAACAAAGCTAAGGGTAGCTTAAGACTTTTTCACAGTATTGTAAAAGTTAACTTCTCCCAAGACACTTGAATTCTTCACAATTTGTACCATTTTAACCAGAAACAACCTTGATTGTTATAATCAACAGTTTTGGCTCTGACTGGAGAATGAATATTATTATTTTGTGAAAATCACTGAACTGCTGTTGAGCGCCTAACATCATCTATTCATCAGCATAAAAGTAAATATTGCATATAAGTACAGATGGAACAGTATCATCTATATAATGAGTAAACAAAACAAACGCCGGCAAAATATGGCCAAATTTTCCAAAAGCTTTGAAAAACGTTCAGCGTAATCTTTTCATTTGATTAGTAAAATGAGTTGTCATGTTACAAAACTGCAGCTTATTATAAATCTGAGGTTAAAACAAGCCTTTTGTTCAGATGCTGTTTATTAATCCCTGGGAGAAATTCATGAATTCATTGCAATTCATTTATATCAGTTAACATATTCATGGATTTCAACTAGATAGCCTTTTATTTCTGATGTAGTGTGTGTAGCCTTTTAATCATACATTTTTGTTTGGTTCTGTGTCCTTGCAAGTGAAATAAATGGTAAATGCTGTGCAGGTTGTCCTAAAATGATTAGGAATATCTTCTATATTATAAAAGCCAAGTGGCCTCTGTGTGCGTGTGTGTTTCTGCTTTATACCTGAAAAACTACAGAGCGCTAGCCTGTGCCTTTTGGAGTATTTATGTATTTTGGCTCAAGGATCAGACAGGCGAAAACAGCTTATTGATACGACCAATACTTTTGAAGTCATTAGATGTTTTTAAAATTACAACGGGCTTACTGGCAGCCCACCGATGACTCCATTCATGGGGGGGGGGGGCTGGATCCAGATTGACGGAACCACCAGGACATGACAGGGAACTAGGGAACTGGGTCTGGCTGTGATCACGCACTAACAAGGTCCGTCTGGTTCTTACTGTGGCCCGGTTCTACTCCACCGGTCCCCAATCAGACCCAGATCCCCCCCACCCCCACCCCATAACATGGTGACAGACCGTTCTGCGCAGACTCCGACAAGACAGACTAGAGTTTAGCGGATCCAGACACAGACCGGCAGTGAGTTGCAATAAACCGTCATGTTCAGTCCTGTGTAAAAGTCTCTGGTCCACGTCGATGTCAATGCAAAACAAAATGAAGGCCATTCTATTTCTTCCTAATCTGTGTGTTACATCAGTAAGCTTAGCATAGCTCCAGATTTGATCAACTCTACTGCTTCTAGAACCCATGGATGCTCACGAGTCAACACGCTAGTGGATATAATTTTCAACGTTAATGACTAATGTAATGTTGAAATGTTTATTTGTTTAAAATGGATTCCCATTAGTTGCTACCAAAGTAGCAACTAGTCTTCCCAGGATCCATCACAGAACGTTCCAATGATCCATCCAATGTAATGCTAATGACAACATGCGCTTTTAAAACTAATGAACACCACGGTCACTTTATTTATGCAAACTTTTACATGTGTTGTAAGTATTAAAACTCAAAATGTTCATTTTGCAACCGTGATCAATACATGTATGAATGACAGTGTGCGACATATCCATTACTGCAATTTGAGGAAAGTAATTTGCTTTATTCTATGAAAGATAAATAGCAGCTATTGAAAGCTGGGAAAGCTGTATAAATCTCATGCAAGTATTTTTCTCTTTGATAATTTAAAACATCGACTAAACTTAATTTATCCTTTGCTTTTGCGCAGCGGCTCCTTTTTCAAATCTGTTCTTGTTAGTGTCCCTGTGCTTTCAATCATGTTTTCTTCCTTTTTTCTGTGACAACTCATAAGCTCATAATGAATGTAGTCAGTGATTCGGCACTAGCGATGATATTAGATCATAAGAGGATCACAAATGCGTTGTTTTCCTTTTTGAGCCCTATTACCTTCCCCTCAGAAAGACTCTTTATCCCACTCATCTGTGACTTGGGGGTTATTTCATAGTGACTGGGTGTAAGATGCGGTAGCAGGGCTGCTCATGTGTGAATACACCTTTGACAGTACTCACAATTCAGGGGCTTTTGAAAAACGCCCATAAACAACAGTGGAAGGCAAAAGATGCTTACAGAGGCAGTAAGTGTAGTCAAAGTAAAGCATCCAAGTGTTGGTGCAGGAGGCAGCGGTCCATTCAGGAGAGTCCCAGGCTTTATGTTGATTCATTACTCTATTAGGCCTCGTGACAGAGATAAGGACCAGCATGTTTCAAAGTGATAGCTGACCTCTGCGTTTTACCCATCCCACCGCTAACACACCCACAGCGGCCTCCGTTTTTCAAGCACGAGCTTGCTTCTTCCAGATGGGTGGGGGTGCGGGAGGGGGGGGAGACAAGGGAGCGACTTCTCATACCCGCAACATAAGCGAAAAAAAAAAACCTAAAGGACACATGGACACGAAGATCCTCACAGTCGCAATATCAACGTGTAAACAGCTGCCTCGTTGATACGCACATGAGATAGAAGTCATAGATGCACGCAGACAACGGAGAACCAGAATGAAGAACCAAGCCACGTACAGAAAACACAGATTTTCCACCAGTTGGCAAAATATTTTTCACTGTTACAGTCCATTAGGTAGAGTAGTTGTTTTGAATAGAATCACATCTTCCTCAGGAGAAGTAGCTGCTCAGTTGTTTTGGAATTACACATATTCATATCTGTTTTTTTTTTCCCTGTGCATTCAGGGTAAATATTAGAATGAATAATTGTTGTAGAAACACATGATAGAAAGATAAGAGTCAAAAAATGTCGTTCTATTTTAATACATGCAAGGGAGACAGAGTTTCCCTGGGCACAGTGTCTCAGAGGAGTAAAATTATGTGCAGATATTTATACACATGAACAAACCCCGCGCACACTTTCCTGTTCAGCGTCGATGTATCAGACAAAGAGTTTACACAATTCGTCATTAAATAATAGGATTTTTTTGGCTGAGACACTTTGCCACTAAGGCGTCCTCCTGTAGCATTCAGAATGACAGACAATTAGAGAAATATTTTATCATACGCTACTTTAACCCATAAAGGCTCAGTACTACTTTTGTAGCAGTTCCCCAGTGATTTTTTCTCTATATTTGACCTTTCTGAAGTGTTTTTTTGTCACCACTTATTATAATATTGTTCTTTGTGTTTTGCAGTTTTTGTGTAAAAATCGGGTGTTTTCCTAGAATTTTTCCAGAAAGTTTTTCAAAGGTTTACTGTCTAAACCAGACTTCGTGAGACTTATCCATGCATTTATCTCTAGTAGGAATACTGTAACGGCCTTCTGACAGAGCTGCAGTCCATCCAGAACGCTGCTGCTCGGGTCCTGACTAGAACCAGGAAGTACGACCATATTAGTCCGGTGCTCAGGTCTCTGCACTGGCTTCCTGTCGCTCAGA
>JAPQRP010000020.1:881185-897552 GCA_037367295.1 Apogon hyalosoma
AATAGGTAGTGTATGCAGAATTTAACCAGTCATAATAGATTTCACTGGGTAACTATTACTGTTGATTAAAATGTAATTGGCCTCCATAGTTTGTATTTACCAACCCCTAAAATCCTTTTTTACAGTGTAGTCTCTCTGATACGGACATCTCAGATGATATCAATGTCTTTCGGACACCCTGTATAACTAAAAAAAGCTCTAAACAGCAAAGTTAAACCAGGTTTCATGATTTCATCGCAGACTGTATTCAGATCGTGCTTGTTTTAACCCGTCATCCTGGTTTTTGATGCTGGTGCACCAGTGCAAATCGGTGAATTTGACCAGCCTTCTTGTGTGCGTGTGTGTGTGTGTGTGTGTGTGTGTGTGAGAGAGACCGGGTAGCTCTATATTACAGTAGAAGAGGCAGATGAGGTGTTCCAAGATACTCCCTCAGCACCAGCAATTAATGATGACAATTTAAATTTTGATACGCCGAGCTTTGCAGAGGCACCCGGGCCAGACGAGTTGAGGAAGTCACCTATCTAACAGATGCCACATGATATTAATGTACAGAGGCGCGTTGCTTCTAACCTGGCAGCCACGGGAAATCAATCACCACCAAGGCATTACTTTCGTTTGACAAATATGCTCTCACCGGCCAGGTAGCAAAGCTAATGGCCTCCAAAGTATTTCTGTCAAAGACACAGCTCCTATTAATTATTCAGTCACCTGTGCTCCTGTGCTGGGGTGCTACATTACAATATTTACAGTGCTACATGAGTCCGCCCTCCCACCGGCTTACAGCCACTGTAATGGTGAGCCGCTTCTTGCATGAGCCATAATTCCATCTGCTCCACTTCTACCAAGAGTGGAAGAGAGACAAGCTGCTTTCACTGCTTATCGAGAAACGGTCTGTGGAGGCGCAATGAGTCTAAACGTGACCGAGTGTTGACGGAGTCTTTACATTGTGTTTACGTCATTAACGAGGCAGGTAGAGCCGTTAACAGAGGGCGAGTTAATGACAGCCCGCTTTAACGCTCGTGTAAATGTGAAAGCGTGTTAAATGTAGCTGTAAATCATGTGTGGTTATCCATTACTGCAGGAGAAAACAGGACTTGAGATAATAAGTTATTATCTAAAAGGAAACAAAATCATATTGTCTAGCTTAAAGCATTCCAAGCAGTGTTACACAATGAACACAATGGACTCAAATCCAGCTGTTCCCAGACAATCACTGGCCACCATGCTCTTTCAGACTTAAATCCCTTTTTTTTTTTTTTTTTTTTTTTTTCCAGTCAACAGAGGGGGAGCAGGGTGGTTGGATTACCATGAGGGGAAGGGGTGGGGGTGATGCGACGTTCAGGAGAATGTGAGAATAGTGGGGAAAAATGCCTTTCCTAGTTAAAGATCTTTTTTTCCTCCTTTTTTTTTTCTGTAATCGTTGATTTTTTTTTTTTTTTTTACTGAGTTTTTATGTAGTTTTGCTCATACGCATATACAAGACATTTTACATACATGAACGTATCTAATCAAACATTCCCATATGGTATACGTGGGGAAAAAGAAAGAAAGAAAAGAAAAAGTGGATATCTGCAGTAGATGTTGATTACAATTAATCACAAATGAAACATGAATGACAAAAAAAAAAAAAAAAAAAAAAACATACATGTAGATGACCACTTCTGAATGCAAGAGTGTTGGTCAATCCATGGGGGCACCTGTCTTTCATTACTTTTATTCATGTATTTTTTTTAAATGTAATTTTTAATTGTTTTTTTACTGTTACTGTCTTTCATGTACCTTTCACTGAGCTCTTGCAACCTGTTTCCAATGCAGTTTTTTTTTTTTGTCTGCAAATGGCAAATAAAATTGATCCTGATTCTAATCATGGGACTCCGTCTCTTCGTAAATAGCTCTCCCTGAATTCTAAGTTCATAAGTAATTTGCTCCATCTGATAGATTTCCCTCACATTCTCAATCCGAATGTTATCAGGTTTCAACTACTTGATAGTGATGCATTTAATGGCTGCTGTTAGTAAAATTCGAAAGAGGTATTTTTGGTTATTTCCCTCTAAACTTTCTGGGATTACACCTAAAATAGCTAACGTTCAATCTTTAGAAAATGTTTGGTTGAAAACTGTGTTCTCAGCAGCAAATATATCATCCCAGAAGTAAGCATTGAATGCTGACATAATCCTTTATAATAAATATATACATATAAAAACAAAAAAGGAACAAAGAGGAAGCTATAATAACGCAAATCACGATTTCACAACACAGAGAATTCCCTTTTGTTTCTTGGAACATTTTCATTCTTTTATTCATTCATTCATTCATTTTCCGAGCCATCCTTGAGTGGGTTCATGGGAATGCTGGAACTTTTCCCAGCTACCAACAGGCGAAGGTGGACTACACCCTGGACATGCCAGTATTTCATCCCATAAATTGACATGTACAGATGGAGAAACATTCGCTATCACATTCACAGCTACAGGCGATTCAGACTGACCAATTAATCTACTACGGTGTACGCGTTTGGACGGTGGGAGGAAGCAGAAGTGCCCATAGAGAACATGTTAAACTCCACACAGGAAGCTCCATACCGGCCAGTGCTGGAATCGAACCCAGGACCTCCTTGCTGTGATCCGACAGTGCTTTCAGTGCCGCGCTGCTTAAACACAATGAACAGAGTTTTTGTTTATTACAAAAACTGCCTCCAATAGCATCCAAGCAAATATTGTAATACAGAGCATTTATTCGCAGAAAATGACAACTAACATATTAATACAAAGTTTTTGCTGTTCTTCAGTAATGTTAAATAAGAGTTTAATTTGAGAAATAATTCATAAATCATTTGGTGGAATAACCCTGATTTTCAGTCACAGCTTTCATGTGTCTTGGCATCCTCTCCACCAGCCTTTCACATCGCTCTTGGCTGCTTTATGCAAATCCTGGCACTAAAATGCAAGCAGCTCGGTTTTGTGTGATGGCTTTGTGGCCATCCATCTTCCTGTTGATTACATTCCAGGGGTTTTCAGTTGAGGCTCTGTTTTTTTATGATAGTTCAAATATTTGGGCGAAAATATGTGGATGCCTAAGATGTGAGCACTGACTTCCAACACAACTGGAGTGAAAGTTTTGTCTTTCATTTAGTTCTGACTGCCAGGATTGTAACCTCTATTTCCTTAAACTCTTCAAGATGCACCCACATGGTGAGCATTTCACTCTAAAATTTGGAGTTTTTGGATTTCTTACAGCCTTCAGTAATCTGTAAATGTGACCCACAGGAGTTTGAAATGTGGCTGTGAGCGTTAGCATTCATTCATTCAACCACAAGTGCATTAGTGAGGTCAAGCATTCATGTTGGGAATGTGTCATAGACCAAGTAGTCAAACAAATTACACAAGTTTAAAAAAAAAAAAAAAAAAGACAGAAAGAAAAAAAAAAGAATTATGACTAATTATTACAAATGCGCAAATAAACAGTTCCAGGCCATTTACTAGAGGTCAAAATAACATAACTAATGAGAACAACTCTAAAACTTCTGTTACTGGTGCGGCCCACTGACGATCAAACTGCAGCCCCAGAACATAAATGAGTCTGAAATCCTTGCTATAGGCTTTGTACCTGGGAGCAAAAATCTTTCAGTGAAATTTAGTCATTTTGAAAAATTTATAAATACAAAGGGAAAGGTTAAACCAGAGGTGGATACAGCCCATGGGCCAAAACAGGCCCACCAAAGAGTCCAGTCTGGCCTGTGAGATGAATCTGTTAATATCCTCAATGTCATTTTTGCATTTCACAATCAAGGATATCAAAATCATTTTAGTTCAGGGGTCATATACAGACCGGTCAGATCTCAAGTGGATCGGACCGGTAAAATAATAACATAATAACCGATAAGTATGACAACTCCAAATGTTTCTCTTGTTTTAGTGCAAGAAAGTGCAATTACATCCAACTGTTTACGTTTACAAACTATCTTTTCACAAATAAATAAATAAATAAATGCAAATAACCTGAAAAGATATGAACAAGCTGATGTATTTTAAGAGAAGTAGGGGCAATCTGAACATTATTATTCGTGTTGCTAAATGTCGCAACGCAAACGTGTAAATGATTAGCTAAAGCATAAAATTAAAAAAAAAATTGCACTTGTTTTTCTTGAGAAATGTAAGATTGTCCACATTTTTTTTTAAGTAAAGTTTGTTGACCTAAACATTTTCATGATTTATTTTTTATTTTTTTGCACTAAAACAAAGCAAAAATATTTGGAGTTGCCTTTGTTAAAAAGTTACAAAAGTGTCAGTGTGATATTTCAGAATGTGCATTAAATGTTTGTGGAAAAACTTCCGTAATAACTCACCTAAAAAAATGACATTTGTACTCTAAACACTCTAGGACGGATAATGTTTGCCTGAAACAATAATGCAATAGGCATGTGATTTGTCTTGATTAATAAATACACCGTATTATTGATCGTGGATTCGATCAGGCATTGAGGTGGGGCGTATGTGAAGCACGAGTGTTGAAGAAGCCCTTTTCACCCACGCTCCGTGAACGCGGCATCAGCGTCTAACCGGGTCACGTGACAAGCTCCGCTAAGAATGCGGTGACGTTGGAGAGTTCCGTCAGTGTAGCGGTGTCTGACAGCCAACCTACCCGGGCCAGCAGCTGCCTCGGCCGGCTGCGGTTCAAGACTAGAGCCGGTCCAGGGTGGAGCGGAGCGAAGACTCGGAAGGAAAAAAAAAGAAAAGGGGGGCAAAAAAAAAAAAGAAAAACAGAAGGAAAAGGGACTGTTTGAACCGAAGCAAGGTGAAGATTGATGACTTAGCCTGTTGTTTTTGTTTTTCTTTCAGGACTTGGGGGAAGATGTTTTTGCAGAGCTTGCACCCATAGAAGAGAAAAACGGATATTTGCGTTTTCAGATTTGTTTTGCACCGTCGTTTTTTGTTTTTTTTTTTGTGCGCTTTTGCCGTGCATCAGCGTGCGGAGCATCGTGAAGGACCAGGCGGACTACTGCTGCTCTGTCACCGCTGATCTCCGGTCCTTCCAGCGGATCGGGCTCCGGATAAACGTGCGTGGACCCTGCTCTGTTTTTTTTTTTTTTTTTTTTTTTTTTTTTTTTTCATTGCTTCATTAAACCAGCTTACAGTGATAAACTTGCAAAAAAAAAAAAAAAATCGGAGTGAAAAAAATATTTAAGTAGTGGAAAAGAAAGGTTAAAAAAAAAAAAAAGAGGTGTATAACGGACACAAGGAGCAGGAGAGGGAGGAGGAAGAGGAGGAGGAGGAGGAGAACCAAAAAACCTGCAGGTTGGTTCAGCCTGTGGGGATGAAGGCGATGAGGGACGTAACGCATCCAGTGTGTCAGAGAGATTAGACCAGAGGGATCTGCCTGGGAGAGCAGGAGCATCAGCAGGCTGCAGACTGGGCTGTTTTCATAGGAGGCTGGTGATGGCGGGTGAAGGCACCGGGGTCCACACACTCCGTCAGCCCACCGCAGCATCAGCATCAGTAGCAGCATGAGGAGGAGGAGGTACGCAGCACTGCACGTCTCCTAAGTCCTCCACATCCTCATTATTCATTTAGCCTTCCACGCCCTCCTTTTCCCTCCATTAGGCTACATCCAGACATCCACCCTTTTCCCGGCTGCCTTCAATAGCATCCATCTACCCATCAATCAATTCACCCTGCCCTTTCTGTCAGTGCTTCTCCTTTCCACCAGGCAAACTTTGGACTCCCCCTAAAATGTTGCAGTGACACCCAGGGGCCCTTCAGGCGCATGTTCCCAGCACGGCACAAATCAAAGTGTTCTTAATCATTTTATTTCCTGAGGCTGGCTGCGTCAGTAATAGCTGCTTTTCCATCTCGCCCTGAGCTGACATACTCTGTCCGTTCCCATCAAATGTCCGTTGTGGACCGGTCTACACAGAATCAAGTTTAGGAAACCCCTCCTTGGACCTGCCAAGAGAGAGAGAGGCCAGGGAGTTTCCATTGATCCAGTTCAATTAACAGGGTTTTTATCCACTTCATCACATCCAGCTGCCTGAGCTATTTGGCATTTGATGCCAGTGCATGCTCGGAGATTTCTGCTAACTGCTCGGATAGACGCTGAAATTATAAAACAAGATAACGTTATTAAGGCCGCCTGGGTGTTCGCTCCTCTCGTGAGTCTATGAAACTTTAATAGGGTCTAATTTCCAAACCATTTTATAATTTATTGCTGTGTTGATGTACATGCGAACCCTCTGAAAAGAGTCAAAGAGAATACGGTCACGCTTTATTAACGAAGTAAAAAAGAAATACTGCCAGAATTAAATTTGCTGTGGAGAAAAAAAAAAAAAGTTGGCTGTTCGACAATGAGTAGGAGCGGATAATGCTCTCGCCGGGTGGAGAAAAATCACTGTCATATAATATTTACTACAGCTACATTAGCTCATAGCTGCCAAAGCCTTTATTTCCCAGAGGTCTCTTGTATTTTTGAGTTCAGCTTTAAGAGGCAGCTGAATCTTTTTCCTCACAGCGTTTGTCCAGTATGGATGTAAATGGTGGAGGATTTCTACTGTGAGTGGTTCTGAAGGGTCAGTTTGCAGAAATATTTACAAAAACTATCACCAATTTCCATCCCCATCAAAATACAGAGTGTTTTTGATGTGTCTGAAGCAGCACAGATAATCCAACAACACCCTGTGCAGAAACAATGGCCTCTTATTTAGTCATATCAAGCATTTATGGATCAAAACTGGTCATCTTCTATGACAGGCAGCTTCAGTGGCCTGGCCCAGATCTGACTCGCCTCCAGTGATGAGGGTTAAACAACACAGCTGGTCATCCGGTGTCACTCATCTGCTCTGCAAGACTTAGAACGCAACTCAACCTCCCAGCGGACTTACCCTAGTTGAGCCAGATATACACCAAACAATATTTTTAAAAGGTCAGTGGCCCTCCTGCCATTTTATTTCCTCCCATATGGACAGTTTTCCATTTATGGGGTGAGTTGTTCAGATGAAAACTGTTTCCAATTTAATGTTTCAAATGTCATTTGTAACGTAACGCTTCGAAAACCGCATTTTCCACTTATAAATGTTGTGTTTTTGGTTGCAGTGAATTCCATAGATCTTTCAAAATGACGGCAAGTACATATTTACGATAGAAAATGTATGGTTTAAGAGTGAACCGAAGAGAAAAGTGAATGATTCAACTTTCTGTTGTCATAAACATCACGTAACTTAAATAGACGGTAATTTAGAGTTGTCTACGAGCAGATTCATGCTCATATATAAGAACAGCAATCCCATGCATGCGTCATTGTGTCGTAACAAATGCAAATGTGCAAGGTTTGTCCCTAAAAAGTAAAACGTGCAGAATTATGTGAATACAGTTTGATAAAAATACAGCAAAATATTGTTATGGTCATAAAAGTGATTACAGCAGGATACCAGGAATGCACATTACATTTTGTTGCAGAATAAATCAGGATTTTGTGGTTTATTTACTGTATCACTTTTGCTGTACTTCATATGTTTTTTCCTTAATTCTGTGAAAGCAGCATGAAAATGACTTCATTCAATCACATTCGAATTATTTAGACACTTTGTTGCATATCTAATTAAACTGAAGACAGTTTCATGTTTTGATGAAGCATTAACATAAAACAATATAATGAAAATCCATAATGCAAGTCCATACTGTGAGAACACGGTTATTAAACTCACGCTGGTAGAGAAGGACTAAAGGAGAGGACGAGCAACAACACTGCCCCCACCTCTGTTTCACTTTCAGTCGACGCGTTGTCTTCACTGCAATCAAACGGTAAACAGCAGTCGCAAAATGACAGGTTGTTGAGGAGGAGTGCAACTGAACAAGGCGAGGAAAGTGACCAAGATGAGAAGAGTTTAGGATAAGACCACAACAGTGCAGAGAGGGGAGGCGTGGGATGGATCTTTTGTTTGAGTATTTGCTCTCAATGAAGCCCGATATTGGATTCACTAGAAATTTACCGCAGCTACAGCCCAGTGTGACCCCGAGAGAACAAAAGCATGGCACAAAGTTCTTAAAACTCATGGCTGTGCAGAGACAGGCACCAAGGCAGCAAAAGTAGTTCAAGTTTCTTGCTAACACAAGCAAAACAGTAAGAAAGAGATGCTTCGAGAGATCTGACAGGGAGAGGGAGAGACTGAAGATAAAGCTGTTTCTGGAGACGAAGACATTCCTTGAGAACTGGCTTTTTTTTTTAAATGTTTTTAGCTTTTTTTTTTTTTTTTTTTTTTTTTTAGCTGGACTGTTAACAATCGGACGGAGAGCCAGGCCAGAGCCGCAAATTAACCAGACACAAAACATTGGGCCCTTCCTGTCTGCAAACACTGGCAGGCGCTGGCTGGATTCAGTCATTCATCAAAATCTGTATTCTTGCCAGATTTCCATATAGATTAGATCAGGATCCTTTTAAGGTTGATGAAATACAGTTGATAGTAAACTGGGGGGAAAAAAAAGTATTTATATAGGATGTTTCCGGAAAAAAAAAAAGATTGCACCGTATTTTAGAGGGTTTACGCAACAGAGGATTCATGAAAATATAAAAAAAAACAGACGGTAACACCATCGATAAAACACAGGTTAAACAATAACCATAAAACACAGTAATTAAACAATATAAGAATTGTGAGGGAGTAAGAGAATAAACTCTAAAAGTGATATTTTTATAAAGATACTTAAATGAAAAACTAAAATGAATAGAATTAAAGTGTAACAAAGAACAGTTAGTGTCATGTAGATGAGTGACAGCCTAATGTTCATTCAGAACATTTTTATGTTGACTGGAGACTGATATAACCTCTTTTTTTTTTTTTTGCAGAAGTGAAAATGTGGGCAAGTTGTATAGAGCAAGGACATTAAAATAGAAAAAATAACTTGTAGCTGCTGGCTCTGTAATTTTCTGTAAACATGAAGGCCTTTTTCATGTCTTTCTCATACTGTGTGACATAAAATTTCTTCCCAAAGTGGAGCTGCAAGTGCATAATAGAGAAATAAGTGATACATGATAACTTGGAAGCACTAACTGAAGCGCTGGAGTATGTGCTCTGTTCAGTTTTCACTTTTCAAGCAAAAAGGCTTCTCTACCAATCTTTAAAGTGCATCTGAAATAGAAAAAGAAAAAAAAAAACCCCAACAAATATGAATATTCCACTCTTATGTCTCTGCAAAATTAACCAGCAAAATACTTTAGGGATTAAATGAAGCCCTAGGAGCCAATGTCCTCCAACAGGAACAACATTACAGATTTATGTATATTGTCTAGTGGCACTCAGCCTGTTTTACACTTAAGTAACAATACCTCAGCAGCTTGCTATTTTAACATAAAAATCATAAATGTAATGGCTGAATGTGGATAGCTGCTTGGAGGCAGTGTTATTAGACAAAAAAAGGAAACCTCAGTCAGCCATATAATCAGCCGGGCCTGTTTCAATAAAGCTGAATTTAACCTCTAACTTCAGTGAGCAGCCACTTCACACAGCTTACAAATGGGAGCTGTATTTTTCCTGAGGAAAATGTGTCACTGTCGCAAAGTGCACTGTTTTACTGAATGAAGGTCATGTCCTCATCGGCATAGGCAAGGGTTGTTTTGCATGCATTGCACACATTGTTAGACTTAGTTTGAGCCCTTAAACTAGCTGTTTATGTAGGTGTAGACACAAAGAAAAGTGGAGATAATGGTGTGCATACTACTCTGCGGAGGATTTACCTCTTATTAATGTATTTTTCCTCTTGTCGATGACAGATGCAACACTGAAATGCATGCCTAGTATGTAACCGCTGTGTCAGTTCCCCAGTCTTCGTTCTGATTATTGACCGCTGCAGATTCGCTAGGGCTGTAATTAGTGCTAGTGTAACTAATTGGCTTGCATAGAAGTGACATTGATGGGAGGCAAGAAAATGAATTAATGAGGAAAGGCATTGGCAGATCAAATGGAACTGCTAAAAAGTAAAAATGGATGTCTGATCTCCCAGTGAAACTGGCATTTACATCAATAACACACATACAAATAAATAAATAAATAAAGTCACACAGCACAATCTCTGTGTGAGAGTGTGGGTGGGTGGTTGTGGGCTTGTGTGGGTATCCACTATGTGTGTTTGTCTTCATACATGTGTGTAAACATGAGCCTCTGTGGGTGTGCACACTTCATCAGTGCTCATGTAACTGGATGTTCATTTAGTTGACAGCAAAAATCTCTCAAGCGCTGGATATGCTCTGATGTAAAGTATGTTAACCTTT
Organism: Apogon hyalosoma; assembly: GCA_037367295.1. Classification (NCBI taxonomy): domain Eukaryota; kingdom Metazoa; phylum Chordata; class Actinopteri; order Kurtiformes; family Apogonidae; genus Apogon; species Apogon hyalosoma. The sequence continues at coordinate 891,443 of JAPQRP010000020.1, forward strand.
AAAACAAAGCTAGCCCTGGCCCCTCTCATTCTCTTGTAATTGCTATGCCGGGTAAGCATACTTGCCTGAAAAGGTTATCGTGTTCCTTGCCAGTTGTCATGATGAATGAGCAAACATAGCAGGAAATGAAAATTGGAAGTTTAGAAAATCTGCCTCACACTAAGCCAGCGTGTAGCATTAAAAATAATCCTCAGTTGCTATCGCCACATATCTTCAAATTATTAAAAAGCAAACAAACAAACACAGAGAAAGCCAGGGCACACAGTCAGTGAATTAACAAACGAAGAAAAGAAGGGTAGATTGAAGACTTTCCCTGCTGCTACATAAATATTCAAGAGTCTAGTACAACCTGCACGTTTCAGCTGCTATATTCTGCTTTCTCTGGTGTGTGTGTTTGTGTGTTTGTGTGTGTGTGTGCGTGCATAAAGTCATGTGTGATAAGTGAGTCTATGCATACTGTGCACTGTTCATGATAAAGTATTTTGTGCATATTTTTTTTTTGTTTGTTTCTGCATGTTTGAGAGTATAAAAATATGTACACAGTATTCAGGTATATTTGCATGTGCATCATAAAGTCTATTTTTTGTTTGTAAGTTTGTCTTAGTGACTTATTGAATCAGTGTGCACATACATGATCGCCTTTGCACTTCCTTTGCTGAACATCTCCCTGAGGGCAGCAGATGCAATCATTCACATCACATTTTGTCATTACTGCATGTTTTCTCTCGTATGTTTGCTCTATTGTATGTTCCATATTTATGCATGTTTGTGCTAGAAGATCGAGTATCCAGGGTGGACTCGAGTAAACTATAGGCAGCGTTGATAAGCCGAAGGTGGAAGGGGAATGGTGGGCAAAGGCTGTTATCGCCTGGGGCTGGCTCAGGCTTCGGAACCAGTACTTGCTGGACCCTGAAAACTCATTTTGACAGATGTATCTCCTCCCAAGCTGTCGACACACAGTGGGGGGCTGATGACACCCGTTTGCCCAAGCAGCTCAGAGTAGTGTTAGCTGGCAACACGTTGAGCAAACCTGCAATTTATACTTCTGCCTCAGGCATTAAGCTGCATAATGGCATGCAAGAAGCATCCCCCAGCTTACTATGCTGGGTACTAGTGATCCAGCTTAAAGTTCTATAGATATTTTTTAGTCTTCCCTACTTTTAGGGCTGAACTCTAGTATGAGTCTGTGGTGATCTGGGAAATGTATGCACTTTGAGGAAATGTGTTTGTTTAGTTGTGTTTAATGCAATATCTACTGAGAAAATGTGCACTATGCCATTTTCAGCAACTAAGCACACATCGTGATGTGCCTTTTTGACCGTGCAGATGCTCTGTGTGCACAGTCATTCTTTCCAGCAGCGATCTCCCCCCGCCTCTTGATGTGCTTGCAACAGTACTCACTAAATCTCCCATTTTCCTCCTTCAGAAAGCCACTGAGTCTACTGTGTTCTGTGTCCCTGTCCAATCAAAGATGCTACAAGGCTGTCATATTGATTCAGCATCTCCTTCCCAAAATGTTAAGTCAGCTTACCAAAAGAACCATTTACCATAGTTGGCACTGTATCCACAGAAGGCTCTAATTGAGGCTTTTGCATCTGGAAGAAATTAATTCTGAATTACTCTGAGTGTGTCAAAACAAACCATAAATAAAATGATTAAGAAATGTGCTCATTTTTCTCCACTAGTAGGATAAAAAATACATCTACAACAGAGACAATTGACATATGGCTGAAAGCCAGTAAAGGAGGAGCTCTTTTCTGGATTTCAGCCAATATTGTTTTCTGTTTCTTTTTTCTCTTTTCAGATCAGAGAGACCAAACATAGAAGACCTGACCCCTATCATATCCTGAAGGAGATGAGTCGTAGAGCATGACCCGATGTTTGTCTGCAGTGCCAAAGAGCCAGAGAGAAGACTCCATGGCCAGAGAATCATCCCCTTCCTAGCTCCTACAGGAGCCCTTTGAACCCTGCTCCAGGGACTCGTACGTTCTGCCGATTCCACTAGGAGGTTCACTCCAAACCATCTGCCAGCTCAGATAACCCTCTGACTGTTGGTAACCACATGTTTGAGGTGACTATATGTGACCACAGCCGCCGCCCATTTTCGAGCAGCAGCTGCAGCAGCCTCCTGCGACCTCGATCTGCACCATGCAGTGGAGACGGCGGCACTGCTGTCCCATCAAGATGACCTGGACCGTCAAGCGTTCGCTCTTTCGGACCCATGTGGCTGGCCTTCTCTCATTGGCGCTGCTCTTTACTTTCTTCTTATTTTTCAGTCATCAGGACTGGCTGCCTGGACGCACCGGACCCCGAGAAAACCCGCTGGCTTATACCGTTAGGGGCTTCCGTAGCCCTAAGGGAGAAGTCAACCAGAGCAGCTCCCTGAGGAGCCTGTGGAGGGAGACTGGGTATGTGGCACCAAAGCCTCTGCTGAATCTCAGCTCTCAGCAGGCAGAAGGGGCAGCCAGCGAGGCAGGAGGAGGAGGAGCAGGGGCAGCAGGAGGAGGAGCCAGGATGGGTGTCATGGGTCTTGGGGACTCTATGAGTGCTAACAACAGTTTACAAAAGGAGATGGGTGTGGGAGGTAAGCTTAGTGCTCAGCCTTACCGCTATATCCTTAATGAGCCCTACAAGTGCAGGGACAGTACCCCCTTCCTCATCCTCCTCATTGCTGCTGAACCTGGTCAGGCTGATGCTCGAAACGCCATCCGGCAGACGTGGGGTAATGAAAGCGTAGCGATGGGTCTGGGGTTTGTCCGTCTTTTCCTGCTCGGCACAGGAAAGAGCTCAGACACCTACCTTCAGGGCAGCATAGAAGAGGAGAGTCGTATTTATCATGACATTATCCAACAGGACTATCAGGACACTTACTACAATCTGACCATCAAAACCCTGATGGGCATGAACTGGGTGGCCACCTATTGCCCACACGCTGTATATGTGATGAAGACAGACAGCGACATGTTTGTCAACACCGAGTATCTCATTCAAAAGCTGCTGAAGCCCGAGTTGCCTCCAAAGCAGAGATACTTCACAGGCTACCTGATGAGGGGCTACGCACCAAACCGAAACAAGGACAGTAAGTGGTACATGCCTCCAGAGCTGTACCCGAGCGAGCGCTACCCGATATTCTGCTCAGGCACAGGGTACGTGTTCTCAGGGGACATGGCCGAGCTGATCTATCAGGCCTCTCTCAGCATACGCAGGCTGCACCTGGAAGATGTTTACGTAGGGATATGCCTGGCAAAGCTGCGCATTGACCCGGCGCCACCGCCCAATGAGTTCCTTTTCAACCACTGGCGGGTTTCTTACTCCAGCTGCAAGTACAGCCACCTGATCACGTCACATCAGTTCCAACCCAGTGAACTCATCAAGTACTGGAACCACTTGCAGACCAACAAGCACAATGCCTGTATCAACATGGCCAAAGAAAAGAATGGCAGGTACAGACACAGGAAGTTTCACGGAGAGAGACCCCCATGATGCATCCTGAGATTAGTACCTGCCTCAGAATAAAGGGAGAGACGAGGCCAAGGTAACTACAGCCGGAGGATGAGATCCTGAACTCGACACTATACACTATAATGGGGAAAAGCACATTGTTTTTGGTATTGTGTACAGTTGATGATCCAAACTATTTTTTTAATTTGAGAAAAATGTTAAGTATTGTAAACTTGTTGAGCTATTTACAAAAAGGAGAGTGGATAAAATATATGTGTGATTTTGAAGCATGCACGAAATGTGCTGCAGTTCAGGTGTGTTGATTAAGAGAAGCTGGGTGCCAATGGAAAGCTAATGTGAGGGTTCTTCTCTTTAAGGGTAGTACAGTAGGCCGCACTATACAAATGTAAAAAAAAAACCAAACAAAAAAAAAAAACGAAAAAAAGCAAGACACAAATGTGTTTACACAGACAAAGGGAAATGTACATGTATTATGTTGAAAGTTACACTACCTAAATATAAATGAAAGTAACTGACTTTGACCAATTATGCTGCCCTCTTTCTCAATGTTTACTTTACAGATTTATCAAAGAACACAAATCTACAAAGAAGGTTTATCTGTCATATTCTGTATTTTATTTTAAAAATAAATCATTACATGGAAGCACTCAGAATCACATCAGAGATGACTGAGATTGTATTTTTTAAAGCTTTACATTGAGTATGACTGCTCTTGAGCAAATGTGCAATGAAACAATTAACAATTAAATGTACTGAATTCAGTTTGCTCGTAGTTGTGTGTGTGCTTTATGTGGCAGATCCCTGTGAGTCTTAACCCTTAAAGACCCAAACATCTACCACTGACCAAAACCATCTACTGATATAAAATGTTTAATAACTGTTGATCCACTAATCCTGTCAATACATGTAAATAATTGGTGTAAAATACAGTTTTTCACCTTTTCATGGTCATCAGATATGACCCATTTGGACGTTCAGAGGCTCCGTAGTGAACGTGGAAACGCCATCATCAACACTGATTCACCAGTAAAACCCATGGAGTTTAATAAATGACAATGGATGGGGACACGGGGTGTTCAGTTAATGATAAATTTTACTGGAAAAAGTCATGTTTTCTTCAGTTTTCTCTGTTTTTGATATAATAACCCTCAACTTTAAGTTGATCTTTAATGAACCATCTGCATGTTCAGTGAATTAAATATAGGAAAATACCTGATTTCTATTTAAAAATGAAGAGCATAATAGAATAAATGGTAATAAATCAGTTAAGAAAGGTTCAAAATTGAGAAAAAATTCATTTGGGAACTGACATAAAAGTAGCACAGGGTCCAAGTTTGGGTTTTTGCAGTGCAAGCTACAGTATATTGACAAATAGGGTCGTGACCACCCTATTCAGTTTCTGCAAAATAAATCAATATGACAGTTTTATTGACTTAATCTAGGTTTGTATCATGATAATTTAATAAGTATAGTTTAATCCCGATACAAAGTTGTTGTTTTTTTTAATTGTTCAGTTATTGATCTCATCTCATGTTTATTGTTTTGCTTATTCCTGGCATATTGTGTGTTAGAAATGATCCTATTATTGTTCATTTTTCACGCATTTTGAAGGACACTTCTTAAAAGACACATCTCCCCTCACTACTTTTCTAATTCACTCCTCTTGTCTACAATCTTATCCATTCTTACCCAAAAATCATTCCTAAAAACATTACATGTGCAGGACGGGCAAACACAGTGTACTGATTTAAAGGTAGGGCTGCATTCAGTGGACCCTTGAGAAACAACACCCAAATAGGAAATTAAAAAAAACATTCAGAACATTTAAGGTTGGGAAACAATGTGAAGACAAGCAATCTCAAGGCTGCATGAGAAATGAATTAAACATTGAACTCTTAAGTGTCCCTGGGGAATGTAAAATATTCTGCAGCAAAACACCTCAGTTTAGATTTTAATTAAAAATGAATGCGTATGATTCTGAAAGGCTGCCAGTGTTTCTCCAGATGGAACTGAACTTTCAGCCTGTGTGAGTAGTGTGTGTTTGCCGGTGTGTGCGTGTTGAGGTGGCAGTAGCAGGCAATAAATAAACTACACACTCCATTGCACAGGGCCACCAACAAAAAAGAGCATATATAATTGGGTGATGAGTTGAAATAGCCCATATCAGATTAAGGTAATCTAATTAAACTAATGGAGAGTGGGGGCTTCTGCACTTCATCCTCAGACTTCACTGCACATCTATCTGTCAGTCTCATTTTAATCAGCTATACGTATGAGTGATCCTGTTTAGGGAGCGGTAAAATGGGTAAAGTTCGCACAACGGTACATTTTAAGCCGCTAATCACTACGTAGAAGCATATTAACGGGAGAGGAGGTTCAAAGGTGAGCACATTGAAGGTGGGGAAGATCAAGATACTCGTCGCAGATAAACGGATCCCTGGCAAGGAATTACTGTATGTGTTACCAGCAGTGTTATACAAGTTACTTCCAAACTGTATTCCATTACAGATTACATGTTACTGTTATTAAAAAGTAATTCTTTACCTTGCGATATTATTGTCTCAGAATTGTAATGCGTCACATGACTCCTGTATTACTTTTGTATTAGTTTTGAGTTACATAGCCTCTTGTCATAAATGGCACGCATG
>JAPQRP010000020.1:897652-912712 GCA_037367295.1 Apogon hyalosoma
ACCACCACCAATACAAGAGATAAGAGAGCTTTGGGCACATACATTTCCACCCTGATGTGCATGTGGACGAATAGCTCAGTAAGTAACGCTACAGTCTATGACAGTGTTTTTCAACCATGGGGTCATCTGAAATTTCAAGTAATTGCGTTTAAAAAAAAAAAAACTAATAAAAAATATTTTTTAATGATTCAATCTATAGTTCATTATTATTTAAACACCACACACTATTCCTAATAAAAATCTAGCTCAAATAAAATGCAGGATATAATATCTGAGAGGGCATATCTTGACTGACCTGATCATGTGACCGCGTGCGTTACTACACGTCAACCTGCCCGGACACAGCTGCAGTCAGAAAACTGGACCAAACAGAGAATGGAAAGACTTCTTCGCCCACCTGGCCCCGCTAAGACATCTCCAAGAGAAAAATGTCTCCGTTTTGAATGTCTGGGGTCACCAGAAATTTGTGAAGTTAAAATGGGGTCATGAGCTATAAAAGGGTTGGGAACCACTGGACTACAGTGTTCGAATCCCAGCAAGAACACTTGTATTCTTTTCAACATTTTACATGTTCAAATGCAGGGTAGGCAGCGTTCCTACAGGGTTCTACAAGTTAAATTTAAGACTTTTTAAGACTACTACTACTACAGAATTTCATGCCCATTTCACAACTTTTTTCACAGCCATACTGGCAAAAATTCGTGACTCTTAGAGTAAATAATACATTTTCCTAAATTCTAACGCCTTGATTCCCATCGTTCTGGGTTGAATTGATGTCTTGCACAAGGTGCAGCAAACACCTTCTGCTCCGCTCATGTCAACCAGGTCCAGAATGATCTTTTTTCCAACCAGGCATTATTAAATGTGTACTTCCCCGTGCTTACTTTTCACTTTACTTTTTGCAGACGTCCCTTAAAGTTACCAAAGTCAGCTTTCTCAGGTGATGCGCGCTGACTAACGGCTACACCTGTGTTGGGTAGAATGTTCTGTCATTATTTCTCTCCGGGGCTGCAAGGTCTGCGATAATTGGTTCCTAATTTCGTTATAAATTTTTGGGACGGAATGGGTGGAACTGAGTCGACTAACGGTACTTTCTTTGCAGCTTGGATATTTCCCAGACACATTTAAACACAACACAGCCAACACGTTTATGGCAACATAAATTAAAACCTACCGTATTGTAACCCTGGTGATAAAACCTAAACAGAGGTGATAATTCTTCCCATAAATTGCTTCCTGTTTCCAAATCTCACTGTGTTTTGATACATTCTCTCAGGATTTACCCCACACGGTCACGTGGGTCAGTGCAGCCAATTGTGTACATTTAACAAATTTAATTCCTTTTAAAGACTTATAAGATAAAATAGGATAAGATAAGACTTTATTCATCCCACTATGGGGAAATTTCACAGTTAACAGCAGCAACATACAACACACAAGCGCAAAAAAAAAAGACCAAAATCACAAGTGAGAAATTAAATATAAAGGAAAATGAGAACTTTGGTATTTCTATCAATATTTATTTAAATACACAAATAGAATCAAACATTTTTAAAATGTAAATAGTATTTACATTATTTACGTTGTGGTTGCACATGTGCATGGTGTGATATGGGGGTTACTGTGAACTGCTGTAAAGTCTGATGACTGTGGGGAGGGATGACCTGCGGAATCACTCCTTCCTGCACAGGGGATGTGAAAGTCTGGTGCAGAAGGAGCTGCTCAGGGCATCTGTCTGTCTGCTACCTCCCTGATGGAGTCCGGCGGGCAGCCTAAGACAGCCAGCTCTCCTTATTTTTAAGGTATGAAATGCAGATTTGTTTATTCAAGACTTTTAAGACCCCACGGGAACCCTGAGTAGATAAATCCACCACTGATAAAGAATTCTAACTAGACATAGAAACATTAGCTTACCTCGTCTTTGCTGATCACAGGGCTCATGCTAATGCTAACTAGCGTCTTAAAGCAGGGTTAGGGTTAGTAATGAGCATACATGTGGACAATGGACTGTCTTCTGCCGTCTTCACTCATTGGCTGAACACCAACAGGAAACAGAACTTTACTGATGCATTTTTGATTCCTGAATGCCTCACGGTCTTACTGTTCTTTTCTTTCATTTGAGCAATTAAATTATGCATGAAAAGTTTGTTGTAACACATGCACTACTGAACATGTACCGAGTAAAATATTACTGAAAATTGATTAGTAAAGCCTTACACTACTGCGTTACAGCAAAAAGTAATCCGTTACTGTAATTTATTACTTATGTAATATGTTACTCCCAACACTGGTTGCCAGTTCCATAGGCAAAGAAACAAACAACTTTATCGTTTGTAACATTAAATAAACTTAAGTTTTACAGTTTAGGGAGCTTTTTAAGGCACTATTATCACAAAACAGAGGTTATCCTCACATTTTTTTTTTTTTTGCACAATCTGTTAAATATATACACATGTATTTTTGTACTGTCTTACTATTGACACCAACAACATCATTAATATCTCTTGGTTCTCGTGGTGTTTGTCCTCTGGGTCTGAAACATCTGCAGTTGAGATCCCCAAAGTAATTAGTACATTTCCCCAGGTTCTTTGCAAGCAGTGTCACTCCCATAGACTAACAAAGGTGTATGCTAAGGCTGTTTCTCACAGATGTTTCATAGCAACACTCTGTGACACTGTAAAGTACAAATCCATTTACCGGGAAGAGAAGGTACCAGTGGACCTCATGAAGTCAATTAGACAGAAGAAGCGCTGCTGTTTGTTTACAGCATCTCCTTCCCACTTCTTTTGTCTCCCATCGCATGGAGCCTTGTCAATATGAGTCTGAATCGCTGTCATACACTATATGGTGTTCAATATGGATCACATTAGGCAGCCAGGCATAAATACAGCGCTTGCCTGTAGAGACAGGCAGTAATCTGTACTTGACAAAATAAATGTTGCCACTGCATGGTTCTGCAAACTACAGATACAGGCATCTGGTAGGATGTACTGTAGGCTGGGTGTATTGTGAGAATACGAAATCCAGGACCAGCAGAGACAGGACTTCACATTTAGGATCCTTTATTTTTGTTTAGGTAGTAAAAGGCATTTTGGTGAGGATTAGTGAGATTGTGTTTTGTTTTGTTTTTTTTCATCACATCTGTGTTTTTGTATCAAACCAAGAAATTCAACACAGGGAAAATGGATTGGGGAAGCTTTGTTTCAATTACATTCTTACGCTTCAACTGTGTGTGTACAATTATAGATTCTGAACAGCTCAAAACAAAGCCACTTACATTTAATTGTGGTCACGTAAAGGTCAAATATACAGCGGAAACTGCTTTTAGTGATCGGTCTGTCCAAATTGAACAGCAGATGATGATCATAAATGAACAATTAATTTTACATTCTGTAAGTGTGATACTCATTTTTACTACTGATAACCAGGTTCATTTATTTTTGGGTGTTCTGATGATGATTTTTAAGGACATTCTGGTAGTTATGTATGACATCTTTGTGACTCGTGTTTATGACCTGTTAGCACATCCACAGACACACAGTGTTCACTTTGTTTTTAAAGAAGCCTGTGGAACCTGTAAAACTGACATTTCTCCTCTGATTTTCACCCCATGGAGACGTTACTTCACTTTACTTCACAACATCTCCATCTGTGTGCTTTAACCTTCTGTAATTTTGTTATAAAAAAAGAAAGGATTTCGAAGTGCAGCAGCCTCATCCTCAGGTATGAAAATGTCTAAAATGAACACCTAAGTTGACTTATTACAAAAAGTGAAGTATTTAAAGTTCATACATGAGTAATATATTCTACTGACCCTTCGTTACTCTCGCTACCGCTAGCAAAGTTTGCCACTTGCCATGTAGGTAACTTCATGGTATTTTCAGAGTTTTGAGACTGTCATTGTGCAGTCCTGTGCTGCCTCAGACCCCTCCCTCAAATGAACTGTCTTCACCTGCTAGCACCGCACCTGAGTCAGAGCTTCATTAGGAGCCTATTTAAGCGGCTCCTCTGCTCAGGTGTGGTGCTGGAACATTCTGCTGCCGCATCTGCCACGCAACCGCAGACCTCCACAGACTGGACTCTGGCTTCATTCACCTCCTCTCCATGACCTGGACTCTTTCCATTCCAATCCTGTCACTGTGGACTCAGTTTCTTCATTAGGTTTTGTTCTCATGTTTAGTTTTATGTTAATAAATCACCTTCATTCTCTTGAGCGCTGTGTGTTTGAGTCTGTTCATTTTCTGTCGTGACAAAAACATTTTCCATCCATCCATCCATCCATCCATCCATCCATCCATCCATCCATTTTCTGAACCCGCTTTATCCCACTAGGGTCATGGGGGTCACTGGAGCCTATCCCAGCCACTTACGGGCGAAGGCGGGGTACATCCTGGATGTGTCGCCAGTACATCGCAGGGCTGACATATAGAAACAAACAAACACACTCACATTCACACCTATGGTCAATTTAGAACAACCAATTAACCTATCAGTGCATGTCTTTGGATGGTGGGAGGAAGCCATGCAGACACGGGGAGAACATCTAAATTCCACACAGAACGGTCCCACCAACTGGTGTTGGAATAGAACCCAGGACCTTCTTGCTGTGGGCATGAGTGCTATCCACTGCACCACCATGTCGCCCCAGACATTTTACAAAAAAAAAAAAAATCACAGTTCTGTCTTAACCCATAAGACCCAGCGCTACTTTTATGGTGGTTGCCAAATGAATTTATCCTCTATTTAACTTTTAAGTGATAGTGATAGAAAGTAAGTGATACATATTTTGTTTTTTCAATGAAAAGCAGGTGTTTTCCCATATTTAATTTATTGATCATACAGATGTTCAGGTGGAAGCACCACCTATGGATGGATTGTGGTCAACATGAGAAGTTGTCTTCCACCTTCACATCCTGTGTCCACACCAAATTTGGTGCAAATCAGAGCTGTAGGGTTTGTAGAATCCTGCTTTCAGACAAAAACAGTCTTAGAAATGTGGGAAAAAGGAACAGGGATAAACACTAACACAGTGGTTAACAAACAAAAAGGGTCAGATAAAGTATTTAACATAAATTTTATGTTAGGTGGTTGTGTGTAATTTAAGGCTGCAAAAAAATATTGCAACTGCCAGTGAGACTGGCTTCAGACACACTTTGTGTTGCAAACACCTGTGTCCAAGGCTAGCCCATGTTATGTAGCATCATACAGTAGACCACAGGTGTCAAACATGCGGCCTGTGGGCCAAAACCGGCCCACTAAAGGGTCCAATCTAGCCCATGGGATGAATTTGCGAAATACAAAACTTACACTGAAGATATTAACAATAAATGGTGTCAAAATCATTTTAATTCAGGCTCCACATTCAGACCAATTCAATCTCAAGTGGGTCAGACAAGTAAAATATAATCATAATAGCCTACAAATAATGAACACTGCAAATTTCCTCTTTGTTTTACTGTAAAAAAGTAAAAAATACATGACATATCTACATTTACAAATTATCCTTTAATAAAAAATGTGAATAACCTAAAAAAAATGTGAACAACGTGAAATGTCTTAAGTGCAAGTTTATTAATATTCTGCCGCCCACTAAACGTTTTGTGTATTTTTAATTGTAAGTTGTAATGCACATGTGTAAACGATAAACTGAGGCATAATACTGTTAAAATCGCATTCATTTTTCTTGAAACATTTCAGGTTGTTCATGTTATTCAGATTTTTAAGGAATTTTAAGATTTTTATACTGTTTCATACTATTTTTTTTTTTTTTTTTACTGATCTGGCCCACTTGACCTCATATTGGGCTGAATGTGGCCCCTGTACTAAAATGAGTTTGACACCCCTGCTGTAGACCAACCAAGGAAGACTATGTAGATGTTCACTAGGGCCAGATTATGAAAGTACCATTGAAATGCAGATTGCAGACCTTCCTAACTATGTATACATTGTTCTTGATGTCATCATCGTTAGAGATATTTGATACGATTTTCTTGAAAATATCTGATCTATCTTATATCTGACTGATTATTTAGTTCTAATAATGTAAAAAAAAAAATCCATTCACAACATTGTCAAACTAAAATAACCACATTTTAGTGTGTTTATCTGTGTACAAGAAGCCTCATAAATACTCAGTCGGTCTGTATTTAATAGATAAGGTGTGGTTAAATGAATATGGGATGGCTTGAATCTGTATATGTGATGATTTTACATAATTATATAACTGTGTACAGCTACTACTGCTAATACTAACCACTTAATTCACCCATTTTTGCAAACCTCATCAGCAACAAAAGCCAAAAAAAAAAAAAAAATCCGGTTTCCTATTTAAAGCCCTCACCATTTCTAAATCATGCACATTAAATCCTCAGCTGGTCCCAGGTATTCATCACCCACTATTAGTAATGATTAAAGATGAATCAAGTGAGAGGATATTGGGAACAAGGTTTGGTATCAGTCATGCATGTCCTATGCAATCAGAGCAGCAGATTACCAGCATCCGGTCGCACTCAGCCCTTCCACAAATAATGAAAAAGAGAGCAGGAGGGGGAGGAAATGTGAAAGGAGAGGGAAAAAAGGTGAGAGAAAAACCACAGCAGAGACAGATGGACCGGTGTGCTTTCGGAGAGAGGAAGAAGTATTACAGGACGGAGTGTTGGAAAGCAGGGAATGATGGCAGGCGACTATACAGGTAAAAGAGAAAAGGATGAAGAGGAGGGAGAAAAGTAAGAGCAAGGAGGTAGTGATGAATGAAGGGGAAAGGCACAGTGACTGATCAGTATTGAAAACCTGTGCTGCCGTAAATGTGGAATAAAAGGCTAACAGTGGAAACGGATTGAGATGTCTGCCATGATGGAGTGGAGGCTGTGGCCTGGCTTTAACATCGCAGCTCACTGTTCCTCCGAAAACACAGAAGAGAAAATACACTTGAGGAAGAGACAAATCTCCTGACCTTTTCCAGAACAGCCGGGCCTAGAACCTGACTAATGTCCCTCTCTGCTCATGAATGATGAATCCTAATGGAGGTTTTAGGCAAAGAAAAAAGAATAACTGGATGCAACAAACAAGAAAATGGTGAATGCCACCTGCAAATAAACATTCATTTCCTCAACAAAGATGCTGCTTTGCATATCTGAAATCCAAATATTTTATCAAGTTGAAAGACCAGCTTCAACCAGAAACAGACTCCATTTGGAGCTTAGAACAGATTTATTTTTTTTGTTGGTTTGTTTTTTTATTTTTTGCCTTTAATCAACTATTATGTATTTGCATTTTATTAAAAAAAAAAAAAAAAAAAGCATGTCACTGTTATTTTGGCATTTGAATTACCACAGCTGAATCGACATTTGAGTTTTATCATGATAAAACTTCTTTTATTTGTTGGTTTTGTTTGTTTTCTTTTATTGGTCTTCCTAATGTTGTATGTAGCCTATGGTCCTCTGGTGATTTGGAATCAAACACCTGTGTTTAATGTGGTACATTTACACAAAACAAGTTTTGGAGTTTCGTATTTAATCATATGTGTGTGTACAGCACTTTAGCCAACTATGTTGTCTTTAAAGTGCTCTATAAACAAAGTTGAGTTAACCCTATAATGCCAAACATATCATATTTGATACGTGAGTTTTGAAGCCCTCTACATGATCAGTGAGATGTTTTGGTTTTTTTGTTTTTTTTTTCTTGAAAAACCTGATGTATACAATTAGATACATGCAATACACAGATAATCCACCAGGGGGGAAGAATTCATTCGCCAGAGGCCTTTCCAGTGACACTACATGACTGTCATTAATGAGGAAGGAGACAGAACTTTGCCAGTTTTGAGAAGGAACTACCAATTTGTTAGACATGTTTGTGTTAAATTGTCTTTGTTCAAAAATCATAATAATTGAGCATTGAGACCCGATGTATCAAATATGAGACAAAATTGAAACTCGTACATGGAAATTGATATTTGGGAAAAAAAACAAAACAAAACAAAACATTTTTTGGTTGTTCAGAAGGACCAATGAAGGCTCCGGTTTCAAAGAACTGGAGTTTTCTGTCAGTGATTTCATGGTTCAGGCTTTACAGGGTTGAGTTGAGTACGGTAACAGCCATGTATGCTGCATGTTGCTCTTCTGATGAATTTCGTTTTCTCCTTCAGTGGATATCTATGCTCCATCATGAATTTCCAACCAGAATACTTAAACCTTACATTTATCATCACCGCCACAAACTCCAGCATCCTCAACCAGGACATAGGCTGAATAAATGCACAGAGGAAACAAAAAAAGGTTGCATATCAAATCAAATCACAGCGATGACGATTCCCACAGGATTAATATAATCACAAGATCTGCATTTTCACAGAATTTTTACTTTGCAAATTACAGACATGGTAGATTCGCAAAGGACTTAGATCACCGATGACCTCAACAGCAAACCTAGATGTCAGTGGATGTCAGATGGTAATAGTAGTCCCATGCAAATAGAGCTTTACTATTGCATATTTTTATGTGATCCTGGGCCACACTGTGCTGTTTTTGAGCTAAAATCATAACAAGATATAAATAATTTTCCTGAAAAGTTATACTGCGCTCATTTATTTGCTGTCAAAGTCCTGGTCTCGTCATGATAGGATCTGTTTCTCAGCCTGAGACGTGTCTATTATGGCCTACTTGTACCTATAGACGACACTTCTTTCATCTTTTGCAAAGAGGATTTGGTTCAGTTTCCTCAGTTATTTCTACAGGAAGCAGACATTGTCCTATCAGCCGAGGCAGAACTCCCTAACGCTTTCAGACAGATGGCAGATTCCAGCCAGGACTCAAGGACTCAATGATGGGTCTGTGCCAGCATTGAGCCAAAATCTATTTATAAATGTAATTTGACAGTGACACTCCACAATGCAGGAGAACTGCTGGACATCCAACCTGCCAGGGCCCAGATAAACAAATCCAACCCTGTTAGCACTTTGAAGGACCATCTGAAGACGTGTGGTGCTGTTTGTATGAGGCTCTGGCCATTAGCCACACAGAGCATTTACTGAGAAAGCTGGCCATTGTTACATAATGGATAACCTGCACAGTGGCAGCCAGGTCACCCAGAGCAGAATAGTTAATGAAATGCAATATGGTCAAGTACTTCTACAGTGTGGTGGGTGAGCAGAAGAAGAGGCATTTGAATGTTATGCTATGTATGTTTGTTATTAAAGGTAGCACATGGCTGCATTTCATTCAAATACATGCCTTCTGGACTCACTGACAGCGCGCCGCACAGGCTTTGGACAGTGACAGCTACTCTCTTAATTCGATCTCCAGCCGTAGTGTATTAAATTATATATGGATACTGACTGAGGTTAAAGGACTGACATTCAAGAAGCATTGCAGCCTGAACACGTCCTGAACCTGATCCTGAACACTTAAATAGAAAGTCGTGGCACCATTTCGTAACAGTACTAAATAAAGTACATTCAGTACATGTACATGTTATATGTACATAGGCTACATGTACATATAGGCTGAGTCACAATTCACCCCCCCACACCCCCACACCCCATTTTGCATGTACACATGAAGGGGAAGTATTGTCCCGATTCTCAATTAGACCTCCATAGCCCTCTAAACAGAGATTTTCCAGGACTACACTATGAACGGAGGGGTTGGAGAAATCTCCCGTAATTCTGTTTGAATCATTGGCAAGATGGAGGTAAACACAGCCCAAAAGTGCAGCAGCATGATGAAAGAAACACACAAATGTACGTATTTTCTTCGTAAACAGCTTAATCCTTTGATCGACCCTTTAATACCGTTTCAATGTGCTATAGATCGCATTTCCACGGTTTATAGTTGATAGCCGCAAAAAGATGCCCAAAGCCTATGCAAAAGAGATGATTACAGCTATTGACGGCGTGATGAATACTTTCAGAAAGAAAGTTTTTGCATCTGTTATTAGCAGCATCGATGACTGCTGATGACGAAACAGGTCTCGAAGGGTTGTCCCATGTCATAGGGGAATGTTTCAACCCCTAACCCTTGCAGCTCCGTGTCAAGAGGTAGTGTCAGGTGCAAGGGCCAAGGGGTAGGGGTAAGGAGGAGGGCTAAGGGGTGAACTGGGATATAGCCTATAATGTATAATGAATAACTAATGCTTTGCTAATACGTGATTCATTCATCTATGCAAAGTGCATCATGAAAGTAATGAGTGACTCACTGTTGCTTTATGTGATTACTTTTTCCATTCATTTTCCAAACTGCATAATGCTCTGGAGGGTTGCAGGGATGCTGGAGCCTATCCTGGCTACCATTGGGCGAAGGCGGGGTACAACCTGGATCTGTCGCAAGTCAATTAGTGATACAAACGCCTATTCACTCTCACACTGACTGCTACAGGAGATTTAGATTGATCAGTTTACATATTAAAATGCATGTCTGTGGACAGTGGGGGATAGTGGGGAAGAGCATGGAAACTCCACAGGCCCTGGAATCAAAACCAGGACCATGTTGCTGTGAGGCGACGGTGCTAACTGCACCACTGTGCTGTCCATGTGATTACCATTTTAAATTAATTAAGGAGAGGTAATCTGTGTGCCATCAAATTAGCTGAATTTTTCTGAAGGAACACCATAAATGCACATTTTTGACACTATAAATATTAAACCAGTCAACAACATTTTACATTTTGCAATTTTTTTTTTAATTTCAATATTTTGGTCTTTAATTGTTTAAGCACATTATTTTTAATTTCCCTCTGGATACTTCTTTTATTTATGTAAGGTACATTGAATTGTCTTTGTGTGTATGAAATGCAGTATATAAATAATCTTGCCTTGCTTTATACCTTGGTTGGGCCTCTGGAGCTTCTTCTGACAAAGTCGTGCAGCCTCATGTAAATATTCATCTCTGCCTCATATGTTTTTAATAGACTAGATACTGATCTACTTCCAATGAGGTGGATCAAATGCAATGTGTGGAATCTAGTCAATTTGGTTGCATGAGTCATCCATAAATGAAGCTCTACTTAACCCATAAAGACCCAGTGCTACTTAAGTGTCAGTTCCCAAATGAATTTTTCTCTCTATTTAAACTTTCATAAGTGATTTATCACCATTTATTACAATATTATCTTCTGTATTTTGTATTTTTCATTGAAAATCATGCATTTTCCTATATTTAATTCCCTGATTGTGTAAATGTTCATAAAAGCTCAGATTAACGTTGAGGGTTATTGTTTTCGGAAACAGAGAAAACTGAAGAAAAGGCGACTTTTCCAGCAAAGATATCAATAACCGAACATAAACCAAGTGTCTCCATCTGCTGTCATTGATCCAACTCCATGGGTTTTACTGGTGAATCAATGTTATAGAAGATAATGGTTTTTCCATGTTCACTATGAAGCCTCTGAACATCTAAATGGGTCATATCTGATGACCACGAAAAGATGAAAAACTGAGTTTTATACCAATTATTTACATGTTTTGATAGGATTAGAAGATCAACAGGTATTAAACATTTCGATCAGTAGATGTTTTTGGTTGTCAGTGGCTTTGGGTCTTTATGGGTTAAAGCTGCAAAAATCCAAATCAGGGTAAAAAATGGCAGTATTTTAGCATATACTCCCACCATCTACAGCTCTCTCCTCTTGATCCAAATCAAAATGCAAAATATACATCTAGATAAACAAATGCCATTTCCTATTGATGCAGAAAAGAGAAGACACTTGTCCAAGGTTCGATGCTGAGCATGAAGTTGAGCACTGAAGTGTTGTGATCACCAGTAATTACAGTCATCAGTCACATGTTTAACCCCCTACCTGCCTGAGATTAGCCGAAGCCTGTGTCATGGGGTAGATTTTCTGTAGAATTCTCATTTCACTGTCAGACTCCTGAAATGACAGTATGCTGAAGGTAATCGTGGGATTTTTGCTCAGTAATACCAAAAACTACCAAGCACCGCAGCTTTAAGTGTATCATTTGCGCCCATAGTTCTAAATGTTATCATTTTATTTGTCTTAAAATGAAACAGTGGGTTGTGCTCAACAGGCCCTGTTTAATTCATGATGACCTCCTTTCATCTGATTTGAGATTTAATCTGACTGAAAGCCTGTAAAATAAGAGGCAAGTGAGGTCGCAGAAGGACATGCCAGAGCATCACTGGTGTGGATCCTGTGAGGCGTCCAGTGATGTCCGAAAGTCATATACTGCGATCGACGACATTAAACATGACTTTATTGACAGCCTTTAGAGTAAACAGCGGTAGCTTTTAGCATTTTTGTGAGGGTAAAAGTTATTTCTTAGTGGTTCTCATGCTATCTCGTCGCTTTCTGATGCTTCGGTCAAAGGTAGCGTCAGTTTTCCTCACCGTGGAAGATAGACCAGGGAGTTTGCCTATCTGTTCCCCAGTATCTAATAATAATGATAAATTTTATTTCGAACATAAGTAGGAATAAAATACAAAGGTGAACAAAAAGCAAAGAGCAATTACAAATCTACGCAGAACACTACAGATACACAATGTACAACTACCTCACTGTGGCTCCTCAGCAACGCTTTATGTCTGAAATGGAGTGGGAAGAAGCCAAGCTTATACTGTCCTACCCCAATCTATGTTCCCCAGTCCCAATGTGGGGTTACATGGGGAAACTTGGTGTCGGAAGTGGGATCCCTTGTGGGTCCGTTGATGCATCACGGAGACTTACCCTAAACCCTATCCTGCATGTGTCTCATCTATAGTGTCTGACATTGTTGCAGTTCCTCTTTGCTGTAAATATGTATATAATCTGTATGGTTTTTATATATTTTTTGTTTTTTAATTTTATATTGCTTGTATTTCTGTACTATCTTCAAACCATTAAAGAGACTGTAATGCGTTAGTTGGATATGTGTGGTGGCGGGTACAGTATATGGTGGTGGAATTGTTGTCTTTGCTGCTTTGGGCGTGTGTATGGTGTGGAATTACTGTTTTTGGGTTGTGTCATATGTTTTGTTAGTGGTGTGCTGTATGCTAGTGGCTGTGCAGTTTGTTAGACAAAACAATTTTCCTGTGAAGGACAAATAAGTCTGTCTGTCTGTCTGTCTATCTATGTAGTTTTTTGCACAACCTTTATGCATGTACACTTTTTTCTTGCACTTTATTCTGTTACTGCCTTGACCATTAAATTTCCCCGTTGTGGGTTCAACAAAATCTAATCTAATCTAATCTAATCCTTGTTCCTGGGAACATAGGCTGACTCCATAGACCAAGTGACGCACTACTCCCTCTAGTGGTCCCATTAATCAGCCATCCCATCAGTCTGAATAGATCCAGTTCATATTTCTACAATCCAGCAATTTGGTATCTTCACATTTTAACCATAATTTTAGGTCTTTTTTTATATATATTTGAAAGTATAAATACCACATGTAGCCCCTTTTTATATAAATCTGACAGAGTTAAAACGAAACAGACAAAGGGTGTCCTATAATAAGCACACTGAGCACAATACGTTCTGTTACACTTTTGATGCCCCAAAGCTCTTTGTGAGGTTGAGTCACTCTTTCCTGTAGAACACGGGCAATGAAAGGTTTATGTTTCCTCTTCAGCCAAAATAACATCTTCAGCTCGACCACCAGTGCTAAACAGACTGGCAGCTACAAAAAGATTAACTTCCAAACAGAAAATCCAAGGGAAAGATGTCACACTAGCACCCACATTGATTGACAAGTGATCTCGGAGTGCCAAGAGCAGTGCAGAAACACCATAACACTAACGTTTCACACCACAGATGGTGACAGCGTTTAAAAAAAAAAAAAAAACAAAACAAAAACGAGTTAAAGTATTACCATACAGACGTCAGTTTATCCGCACGCTTACAGCTGCATCCAAACGACTGCGTGGCTGACAAGTTTTGTTACCGCTGGCCTGTGCAAAGTGCATTCTTCACTATTTGAGCAGGTCATTTATGCTTTAACAACTTGAAACTGCATGCCAGTACCGCAAGCAAAAATAGAATCAAGGCTTTTTAGTACATTAATCTACACAAATCAATGAGGGGATACTAATTATCTCTCCGCAGGCCGTCCGCCCTTTCCCTGATGGGAGGTTGTGGAGGGCAGTGGCTGAGGCTGCTCCTCCATCTCTGCCAGGCTTAGGTTTCAGTCTGGTGTTTACCCCTGCGCTTTCTGCGATGACAAACGAGAACAAATCACAGGCCAAGAGTGCATTAGTAGGGTTATTGGGTTATGTGCCAGTAAAATATAAGCCTGACAAAATGCTTTTTCCTGGAGAATCTCAAAGGTGTCATCCTGCAAAGCGGAAAGCAGAGCTGCTGCTTAGTCCTTTGTGCTTCAGGCAAATGTCTGGTGAAACAGGTCTGGGAACTGTGGCATGGCACCCATTTTAATTAGGAGGGATATTATAGTAGAAGTCCCTAAAATTCGTTCAGGGTTGGACCTCAGGTAGGCAATTCTAAACTACGCTTAATTTCCATAAAACTCTGGCTTGTCATGATGAAAACTTTTAGTATGCTTGTTCTTTTTCCTGTTTTATTGCATATGGTTTTATGGACTAAACAGCACAATGCAAGAAAGGCTGAGCTAGAGTCCCACGTATGGCTGCAGAGACGTGTTGAGTGCCTCAGGGCGTTTTGGTTCTGTAGCTGCTGCCTTGTGGCCATTGCCCTGTGGCTGCAGTAACAGTGTCAGCTAATGGACATCGCAGTCTGCAATTAATAAGGCTTTTGTTTCTAATGTGATTGAAGATAAAACACTGGATAAGACAACACTGTAAAGCCACACAGTCCCACCAGGATTTCAACTTGGTATTTATCTCGATTGTGACAGATGTGTAACCAGTGTGTATGTTTGTCATCGTCATGTCTGCTGAACATGACAAATAGGCTAAAGCTAACCCACACTGTATGCTATTATAATGATACAATGCAGTTAAAGCTTTATCGGGCGAGTGACTATTTTTGGTAATTTCCCAAACCATTACAAGACAGTGACAGAAACAGTTACAGCGAATCATCAATCTCAGGTCCAATGTGGTCTACAGGGTCTGTAAGGTCCACCTCTGCATGAACAGTGAGTGGACCTGCTTT
>JAPQRP010000020.1:947150-967457 GCA_037367295.1 Apogon hyalosoma
TCAGTTCTTACATCAATATCTATGTCATTGTACTGACAAAAACAGTGCTTTTGTTCATTCCATGTTTTCTTTTCTGTTTTAGTCACATGATCCACACAGGAGTTAGTACTGGATTGAAGAACCTTTGTTTTTGATGACTTATAATGGTCTAATAATTTTTTCCGCAACTTTACGTGCTTTTCACTGAAAAATGCAAAATGCAGAGGATAATATTGTAAATGGCGGTACATCACTAAGGAATCACATTTGGAAGTCACCACTAAATACTTCTAGGTGTTTAAGGGATAAAGGTAGACAGCAAAAACTGGATTTTTCTAACACTTTAATTAGAAAACTATCCTAAAAACAACAAACAGACGATATTATTATTTTATTCATCAGTAAATGTTTGCTGGTGTTGTTTTGTCTTTCTTTTTGTCCTGAGAAATTGTATTCTCACTTAATCATTTCCAAAATAATCTACAAGACCAATGTTTAACCAATAAAGACCCAAACATCCACCGTCGACCAAAAGCATCTACTTATCTAAACTGTTGGTCCATTAATTCTATCAATCCATGTCAATATTTGGTGTAAAATACAGTTTGTCATCTTTTCATGGTCATCAGGTATGACCCATTTGGACATTCAGAGGCTCCGTAGTTACCGTGGAAACACCGTCATCTTCTACAACATGGATTCCCCTGTAAAACCCATGGAGTTGGATCAATGAAAGTGGATGGAGACACTTGGTTTATGTTCAGTTAATGATATATTTTACTGAAAGTTACTTTTTCTTCAGTTTTCTCTGTTTTGATATAATAACCTTTGACTTTACTCTGAGTTTGTATAAACATCTACAAGCTCAGTCAATTAAACATAGGAAAATAGATGATTTTCACTGGAAGAAAAGGCAAAATTCAGAGGATAAATTTTAACAAATGGTGATGAATCACTCAGGAAATGTTAAATAAAAAGAAAAATTCATTCGGGAACTGCCACAAAAATCACACTGGGTCCTTATGAGTTACTTTTTTTTTTTTTTTTTTTTTTAAATCCGGATTTGTGATTGCAGTCCGGCAGCCAATCACCAACCTTGAGTGTGAGTGTAATCAGGAGTGACTGTTGGATCCGTGGTGTCCGACTGGCGGGCTGGTAATTGTCCACCGGAGGAGGTGGGGTTTCAGAGGTAACAGTACAGTTGATGAGATTCATGGCAGTCTCTTGCAGAACCTGGTGGACTGATTACAAGTCCAAGAAAATGCATCCAGCAAAGAGATATTAAATCAACGCAGCTTATTGCCATGCCAGAGCAGGACCGAGGTGGAGCGTGGGTAAAATGTATCTGCAGCTCACCATATAAGCACTTGAGGCTGGGGGGGGTGTTACATTTCTATGGGGGCTCTGGATGAGTTAGGCAATCTTCCTTTGCACAGCAATGATTAATAGTGATGGTCCCATAAATTGTGCTGTCTGAGAAATATATTGCTGCCATGGTATCTGTTGTTTTGTGGTGGAAGGCCACTCTGCCTTTGAGGGCAGTAGCTGGATAAGCCGTCACCGGGAGAGTGAAACCTAACAAATGGACTCACCCTACAGCAGAGCGAAGCTTGATCCATCAAAAATGATTGCCATTTGCCATGCACAGATTTTTTAAGCCCTCCAATGTGAAATTAAGCTCCCTGAGACCAAACAAATCAAAGACAAATCTGGCAGCATTATCCCATTTTACTGAGCTAACCCCTTCTGCTCTGACTGCGCGCTCGCCGTCATCCGAACAAAGAAGTCTATTTTGGGCTGACAGCAGGAACGGTTGAAGTGTCTGGACCTCGATCCGTGTTATGAAACTACAGCTTGTCACTGTTGTGTGTTTATCTGAGAATAGCTTGTCGTGGTCTGAGTCATTAGCTGAAAGGTGAGGACAGTATGTCGGTTTGGTGTTTTTTTTATAGACACAGACCATTTACATGATCATAGGTGGTAAACTGGTATCTGCTTCATGCTGGGTTTATGACCACTTGATGATTTCAATTCCTCTTAACAGCTCCTGTTTTTACTCTCTCCTTGTCTGGTTTTGTTTTTTTTTTTTTTTTTAGCTGGCCCTTTCTGGAGCTCAGTCATGGTTTTTTTCTCTGGTAATTGGTCCAATACAGTAGCACTGATCCATATCAGTGGACTAAAGAAAAACAAAAGCTCAACAGCATAGTTTAATTCAACATCAGCAGTACTTATTTTGGTAGATTTACATTCTAGAAAACGAATCAGTACTGTTTTTATTGCAGATCTTTTTTACCCATTAAAAAAACAACATTCTCTTCCTTTTCTGTTTTGGATCAGACCTGCTCATTTTCACAAGTATTTGACAAATACTAGAGCCTTAATATATTTGCATGAAAACTAACAACAGTGACAGTATTTACAAGAACCACAACAATATTATATCCTCCTGAGACCCAGCAATGCATTTTTGTCCTATGTAGGGGACGAAAGTTTCACAGTTTCACTTAAAAAATGCTGTCCATTACAAAGGACATTCCATTAAAAAAATAAATAAACAAGTAAAAATTATTTTAAAAATGTGTATATGTAAAAACTGTTGTATTATGCAGTTTCCAATCAAGACAATTGTTTAATGTAAAAAAAGCAGAAATTTTCACTTTCCTGGGTCTATGGAGGATATAAGGAGAAAAAAAACAAAACAAAAACATAATAGTGGCTCAGTCAGAATGAGAATGCATTATGTAATCACCTCAGTCAGAGGAAACTGACCAAACTGAAATTTGAGCCAGGTCATGAAGCATTAGGGAAGGATTTGGTTATCTGTTCAATGGGAAAATGGTGATACCAAATAACCTTTCTTTGTCAGTGCTGTGACTCAGAGTTTTCTCCGGTAATTGGCCCAATACACTGATCCAAAACAGTGGACTAAAGGAAAAGAAAAGCTCAACAGAATACTGTCAGCTCTAGTGATTAAAGTAGATTCATAGCATATTTTTATATTTGCAAACATCAGTCGATACAGTTCGTATTGCTGATCATTACTCATTAAAAGAATGTGACTCTCTTGTAAGATGAACCAGGTCAGGAGATACTATCGTCAGACAGTAGAGCTTTAATGTATTTGCATAAGAATTTTAAGTAATAACCCAATATGAATAAATAGTTTCATGCAATTTCAACCTATTTGAGCAGTGGTGTGAACTTTTTTTTAAAATCTGTTTTATGCTGGGGTCATAGAGTATTCTCTTATAATTGGTCCAATATAGTAGCTCTGATCTGAATCAGTGGACTAAAGACAGATAAAACTTCAAGAACAGTTTATTTCAGAGTCCTAAGTTTTGATTAAGATAGATCTGAGTCACATTTTCACATTTGCTAATAAAAAAAAATTAATTACCAGATCAAAAGAAAGTGACTTTCAACCAGGTTGATATGTGTGGTGTCAACCTGTTATAATCTGTTCATTTATAAAAATAATAGTCCCTCATAAACTGCTTTACTTATAATGTGCTACAGCTCACTTATGGGCTTATACTAATACTGATTCAAATCAGTGTAACAAAAGCTCAACAAAGTAGTTTAATTAAACATTAGAGTCAACAGTATTGATCCATGTAAATTTGGATATTTTTACATTCTGAAAAGCAGATCTGTACAGATTTAATGCAAATCATGACCCATTTAAACATCATGATTCTCTCTGGCCTTGGTTTTGGCTCAGTTTGACCTCTTTGGATTAGTTCAACAAGACTTGGATTCAGCCCAGATCATCCAGACAGCACCCAGCCCTGACTGACAGGTTCCTCAGAACATAAAAATAAGGAGTCTGGCTGCAGCTCAGCTCGATTCATGACTGAAACTCACATAGAGTGAAAAATCACAATGACACACACTTTACTTATCCGCATGATAAGTGCGATAGATTTTACTGTTAGCTTATTGACGAACTGACTAAAAATGAATTATTATGCACTTTGCCAATTGCCAGTTAAGCAAAAAAAAAAACAAAACTCCACAGCACTCAATCAAGCTATAGCCAAGAGCTACACTTTGATCAATGGAGACCACAATTGAGATACTTCAGTATAGGCTTGTGGCTTAAAGCTGTTAACTGGAGAGAAAATACAGTCATTTGCAGAGAAACTGCAAACTGATGCATATTCTACAGATGTAGTGCTGAAGAACTATCCACTATATATTTTAAAGTATACGAAATAGAAACAAAAGACAATGTTTATATAGTGGACAGCAAAAAAAAGAATGATATTTTAAAGAAACACACATACGCTAAACAAGTATCCATTAAAATGTGGACATTGTGCATGTCTTGCAAACATGTGTCCCATTTAGAAGCAATAGCAGCTACTTACCCCATGTTTTAATTTGTCAAAGTGACACCTCAGGGCCCAATAAGAGTAACATGTGTGATACAGATCCAACAGTGGTTGTTTTCCCCATTGCAAATACTCCACAGCAAGAAAGACTGGGTAAATTTACTGAGAAAAGCCAGTTATTTTCTGATTTAGGGACATGTGAATGGATTTAGTATGAATATTGTCACCAGATAGTATCAACATATGGGTTTATTATGTGAATGATACGCCACAGACTGGTGCTTACTGTTTTCACAATACCATCTGAATGTGCTAATTAGCATAAATTACAGTAACACAAATTCCTTTACATATGCATCATTGTATGCAGTCACTATGCCAGGAGAGTGTTTAGATGTTACGGTGGCATTTTCATCACATGCATCATAAATTAGAAAGCTCTACTGCCCGCAGTAGAGCAAATACATCCACCAACAATTTCTCAACAAATGCCAGTTCCACATGTCAGAATCTCATTGTAGCTTGAAATGTTTTTTCATGCCTCATTACAGAACTGTTTTACATTAGGAGGGGTGCCCACATTTTCCTGACTGTGCCTGAAATGGGACATGAAATACGCTATTTAGAATTCTTGTCAGATTTAAAGCTTTCGAGGCCGTGTGTTAGTCAACCCTTTGGTGCTTGTGGCAAAAAAATGTGACCTTCTGCAGTGACATGCAACTTTTGAAGAATACGGCAGAGAAAGTGTAAACTGAGAATGAGTGAAAAGCTGTGATGTTTAATCTCACTGGCAATGGAGAATTTAACACTTAGGAACTGTTCAGCGATATTAACTTGAATGCAGTTAAAGAAGTGACACCAACTGTCATGTTCAGCCAAACCAACAGTGACAAGTGCATTGTTCCAAGGATCATCTCTTGGATCTCTCTCCTTAATAAAAACAACATTTTAAAGCTTAACTTTCACCAGACAGACCCAATCCCTCTTGTCTCCTATCAGTGTGTGTCAAGAACCAAGCAGTTATTTTAGGCCTAATCAATATTCAGCACCGTCTTTCATTTTTGGATTTAACCATTTAAAGGCAACACTGTGTATGAAGCTGATGCTGTGAATTGATTGTGAAAGATGTTTTTCCCCCTTGGCTTTTAAAAAAAGGAAACCTCTGTTGCTTCATCCAATTTTTAGATTTGAGATTGCTTTCTGAGATATGGGTTTTACTCCAAGCCAACACAATAAATGGGAAACAGTTATTTGAGCTAAAGATCTTCCATCCTCAATCCTCTGGGGATAAATGAAGAAATCAAGTGTATTCTTAGCTCACCGATTTTAATCCTGGTTTTAGAAGTGAGAATATCATGTCTGAGGAGTTCTTCTGTCTTGCTCAGCACAGCCCACTATACCATTATTTTAGTCATTTTCAGTCATATTACTCTGGTTATTTTTCATGACATGACAGCTATGACTTGTTTTTATTTTCCTGACAATGTGAAATGTGAAGCACTTGAATATTTGACTGTTTCTTTGCCATTTTAAAAAAAAAAAAAAGTATTTTGTTAATATATATGGTATGTAATATGTATGTATGCATTACATACGGTGTTCATGTAAGGGAGGCTTGAGGCATAAACAGAGCAAATAAAGCAAACATACATACAGTCATTTAAGAGTAACATGCAGTTATGGTACATTCCAAAGTGCTGGGACGTGGGAGGTTTCTGAAGTCCAACTTGGTAAAATGCATTGGAATGTCTGTCCAAGCCGGAGGTCCTAGTTGCAAAGTGGGGCCAGATTGAACTACCCCGACCTCACCGCGAGCTACAACGTGACGTCAGCACAACAATGGCGGCACACAGAGATCAAATTCGTAATGACAAAAGAAACTTCACAATGTATAATTAGCTCATCCATCATCTCGCTTCTTCCATCTCCTTTGTGTATATGAGAACATACTGCCGACAGTTAAAATGCCTCTTCAGTAAGAAAGCAAATAGGAGCTTAGATCTGCGGTCGTCTATATTTGTTGTTTATGTTAAACACGGATTGTCTGGAATGCTTTGAGTTGTGATGTCGTTACCTTCAGGTGGGATATATTCTATTTCCCAGCACTTTGGAACGTGCCATTAATGCAGTGCAGGTAGTTAGTCTCTTAGTTACTGCATGTGCAGATGTACTGTATAGTTGATGGCTCTGTTTGTCATTATCAGGATGAAAAGGACAGCAGATTTAGGAAATATGAAGCCTGAACACTCTGACAATCTTGAGTATGTCCACTCGTTTAGGCTCATTGTGCTGCTGAAGGTGAAGAGCCAGCAGGTTTAATTGTCCAGGACTGCAGACTTGACTAAATCTTTTTTTACAAAACAAGTAGCAGAGCACATTATAACATTATTTTAGTCAGTTTTGGTCAAATTTATTGCAGTTATTTTTCCTTTCCCCCCCCCTAGTATTCTTTATCTATGCTGGTTATTTTGCATGGGTGGATGATAGCTATGATGGGGATTTTTTTTTTTTTTTTCCTGGCTATGTGAGGTGTTCAGCATCTGAATATTTGACTATGGCATTTCTGGCATTTATTTATTTAAATATATTTTAATATTACATTAAAAATCAAAAAATGTCGACTTATTTATAATTTGCCCCCTACTCACCACCACAAAAAAAAAAAAAAAAAAAAAAAACGTTACGTACATACGGACGCCGACTCGCTTGCGTCAGAAAGTACTTCCGGTGTTGACGTAAGGTAGGCTTCAGGCACATCAACAGACAAATTAAAGTGTGAAAGCAAACGTACAGTTAGTGGCAGGGGTGGCGTGTAGCGACAGTATTGGTTCCACACTAACCGCATGTTTCATCCAGGCCAACAGCTCGATTATTTTCTTGCTTTTTGTTCTTTTTTCGCAATGTTTATTCGAGCAGGATGTCTCCCTAGAGCGGCATGGACCGGCTGCCGAAGGTCATTCCCGCTAGCTTGACTACAACAGCGGTTTGCTAACTAGCTTAATTTATCAACAGTATATCATGAAAACATCGCTTGCATCTGTCACTGTAGTTAATCACCTTTTGTGAGACAGACAACACCGCCTGACAACGTATTCGGTTTCTCTGGCATTAAGTAGGGTATGCTAGGCTACTCATGTTCATGCTGAGTGTAGTGCGGTGCGTTTACATTCATATTCACAAACGTGTTTTTACAACTTTTACACACCGCTGTCACTCTAGTACTGATCCGACCACTCACAGTACGTTAATATAGAAACAGACCCGACCTCCATATTCTTAAACCAATCCTAAACACACCAGTTCCAGTAAAATCAGTGATGTGTGATTGTTGATCTAAATTTGTAGCTCCAGGTTTCCTTGCACCCATCAAACTTGAGCTAATTATCAGTGGTGGAGCACATGTATGCAACTACTAGTTAATCCTGGATTAACTGGTTCCTGAACCGACACTAAAGCTCACCTTAATAAGAAGCGAAATAGCGCAACAGCAGACGTCGTGTTAAAAATAAATAGTTAAGGGATAAATGATGATGATGATGATGGACGGCTTCATTTCCAGAACCGCGGTTATTTTTCTCTTAGAAATAATTTTGTTGCTGATAACCAGCTTTCAGTTCGCCTCGTGTGATTTCTTCTCATTTCTAAGGTTGTTGCATGGACATAGATTAAGTTTTCTGTGAGAGTTTTTCGTCTGCGTGGCCGTAGCAGTGATTTTTGTCCAATAATGTTAATGACTATATATTCACAGTATGGATTTGTGTTTTTCAGGATGGGGAACTTTACATCCTCTACTGGGGGTCTGCCCAGCACTTCATGTGTACAGTATGTTCAGGTAAGAAAATCTGTCTTTACAAGGATTTAATGACACTAAATAATTTACTCATCTACTTTTGCAGAACTTTAATGTACAGGGGTTTTTTTCCCCCCACTCATTTCTTTGACTTTTTATTCTTATTTCTCTTCTTTTTTTTTGTACCTACATGTGTCTTTATTTTCCTTTGCCGCTTAGTCAGTCATATCTAAAGCCAGTTGTCACATGATCAACATGATTAACATCCTATAATGCACTGACATTTAAAAACTGAGCAAGTCTGGTTTGTACCCTGATGAGGACTGTGTTCACGATGGATGTGTGAGAGTGCCTCTAATTTGTCTCTGGCTGTTGTATTTTTATGCTTCTGAATGACTGTTTGTTTTTTTTTTTTGTTTTTTTTTTTGCAACTGTTCAGGTTGGTTAATGCACACATACTTTGTGTTTTGGTTTTTTTTTTTTTTTAAAGCCCAACTATTATTCCTTTTTTATCCAATTTAAAATGGTTCTTTATTATCTAAAGTTATGATGTGCAACTGAGTATGTTCCAATAACCTCAAGGATTTAGAATAGACACACCTAACTTTGTTTACAGAGCGCTTTCCAGAACATGTCATTTTTGGACCCCAGAACATGAATATTTATGAATCAATGATTGACATCCCGGCCAGCCAATTGCGTGATTAGTTTGACGTTACCAGAGCAAGGTTTGCCATCAATGTGACTACTGCCGGAAGGCATACTTCCAGAACGACCATGTTAGCCACATTAGCAACAAACTAGTGTATGATAGCAAACAGAATCATGTAATAACACGATCATACTGAGTGAATCAAAACACGTATTCCTCCCTCCGAGTGTAGGCAGATTTTAATGTAATTCAAAATATCGACAGAACCTGGCTAACTCAAAACACAGCTTTTGCTGCTGTAGTGCTAAACCACAATCAAAAATCATTAGCTGCCATTGCTAAGAGAAAATAAAGTCAGATCAGAGAGCAAGACAACAGCACAGAGAAGCCGTGACCACAAAATGTGTAACCACATCACCATTGACAAATATCACTTGCTAAATATTATTTTAATAAGTATGCATCTCCATTGAGTTGGTTGAGAAGTTGATGATAGCATCAGTTAATTATATTTGACCGCTTTTAGCTCCCATCAGAGTTATTGAAGTGGTGCATTTTCATCTTCAAATGTATAGTACTGGTTTGTACATCAGTCTATCAAAGAAAGCAAACACACATTTAACTTATGTTTTCATTCGGTTTTTGTTGGATGGTGGGTACAGCTCCAGACACAAGCCTCAGTTTTTTGGGAAAGCCTGCAGTGAACTGACCTAAGTTCGTCAAACAATCACTGGAGAAGTGGTTGCAAAAATATAGATTTTTTTTTTTTTCCGACTCACTCCGGAACATTGCCATCATAAATAAAATCAGCTTGCCCGTGAACTCCACTTCATCTTGTAATAGTAGCCTACTGTAACTGGACTGGCATGCCATAGAACATGCTAATACACTGTACACGCTAATGTGAAGGTATAGTGATCTTGTGATGATGATGTTGGGGTGGTGGTGGTGTGGGGGAAGGGGGGATTGATAGGAGGAGGGAACTTGGAGTGATTGACAGGGTTGGGGTGGGAGCAAAAGGGCTTGTGACAGAAAACCAGTAAGAATCGAAACATCTCATTTTAATGCGTGTTTATGGTGAGAGGGGGCTAACAACAAAATTACTGGAACTTTTTTTTTTTTTGGTTTCTAAAATGTTCCCCTTGATAAACAACGCCATATTTGAGATTTGAGGTTATATAGAGTGAAAAAAGTATAGTAGTTTGGCTTTAATTCACACTTTACATCTCAGGAGGAAATACTGCAATGTCCTCCACTACTACTTGACTTTAAATACTACTTATGTTGTAAATTTATATTAATCATATAAAACAAATCAACAAATGCATTATTTGTCATTAAATATAAATGTACTCACCAGTATATACAATAAAATGAGCTCTGGTATTATCATCTGTAACAATAAATCCAAACACAATGTAATACATGCAATAACTATAATTCAGTCGTGTATCATTCAGAAATAAGTCATTCTACACACTTACTTTTGGTATTTTAGGTGCACTGTAAAGTTAATATTTAACTACTTTAACCTGTAACAGACCATTTTCATGCAATGGTATTTATATTTTACTCAGTTAAAAGATAACCACTGCTGTGTCCATGAACCTGACCCTTTCACAACAGCTTTAGCTTTACAACCTTCCTTTTTCTGTTTTTTTTCTTTTTAATGCATTTCCCAACTGACAGAGTGGGGGTTAAATGTGAACTGAACTCTTAAAACATGAAAAACTAAGATAAAAGAATATTGTATTCCAGTGAATTCTTGTGTCTAGTGTTATTTTATACAACCTTTATCACGAATCACACACTCACTAGAATTTAACCAAAGTAAAAAGACTGAAAAATGTCTTTTGCCCTTTTCTCAGTAACCATCATGAGCACTGGTCTTTGCAGTCTGTTGTGTTGTTGATATTTGATTAAATCATATTTTTGTCTGACCTTCTAGGAATTGGTATCACAGAACTGTGTTGTGATATTTTCCAAGACCACCTGTCCTTATTGCAAAATGGCCAAGAATGTGTTCAATGAAATTGGTGCCACCTACAAAGTGATTGAACTGGACGAACATAATGACGGGAGGAGACTGCAAGAGGCCTTAGCTCAGATGACTGGTGCCAGAACGGTGAGAGCTCGTGTTATATTTTAGGACTGGAATTTGAAATAACTTCATAGGCCTGTTATTTTAGTGTCTGTTAATAAAAGGAATCGAAGCTTGCATATTTGACAGCTTGTTTGGCCTGGCAGTTGTGTATTTAAGTCAAATTTAGGTTGACTTGACTTGTTTTTGTTTAGGCCGGCAGGTAAGAAACAGGTCCTTATCATCTGATTCAGAATAGCTGCATATGTGTTCAGATAAAAACCACAGCGAGTCACGGCTTTTTCAGACATTCACTGTTAATGCATGTTCTGCGAATCATGTATAGTATAATATGTAAGTTCCTGAACCAAAAATACATTTCAAAGCAGCATTTCTCCATACCTCTTTACAGATGTTATAGTGATTTAAATGATGGAGCTGCCAGAACATTTTTGCATTCGCTCAACAGGCAGGAGGTGGTTGGGGTGAGGGTTAAATTTACGAAACCCAGGACTTTGCCATCAGAGAGCAGAGTATGCATGATGACTCCTGTAGGTTTTTAGCTTTATGCAATACAAGGGCTTCAGTTAAGGTCTGGAAAAGCCTGTGGTGGGGTTTCAGTTTGAACAAATACATAAGCTATTTTTATCACATCTTTGCAGACTTTTAAGCCTTGGTATCTTTTCATAAGTGCTGCCAGTGCCTAAACTTAACCATAAAAGTAATTAAATATTCACTTATGAACTTATTTTTTGCCTTAACCCCAACCATTAAACACTGATATGAACTTTATTTCTGAGACACACGAATGTAAAATGTTCACATACTTCATTTGAACACCATTACACCAACAATAATATAATGTGTGGTTTTACTGAAACACAGAATGGCACCATTTTATTACGGTGTTTTCATGAACTTTTATTAATGAAAATAAATTTTAACACTGAATGTAAATAAATATCCTTACATGTTTTGATAGAATGATTGACCAGTTAAAGTAATGAATAAGTGCTGAGGATATATCGTACATGTTTTTTTTTGGTATTGGCAGAACTTGGAACTCAACATGACTGATCGCTTTTAAATTAAATTACTGACTTGGAGAGAAATGAATAATCCTAATAAATTACGATTCTACTGTACACAGTTTAATAACAATTACTGACTTTCAGTTTGATGCTCAGAGATCCTCTTTCATTCAGTGTATTTAATTTGACTTCGATGTAAGAAATGTTTAATATCCGCAGAATAATCAGGATTTTCTGCTCCAGGCTATTATATCACTAAAAAAAAAAAAAATCCAGTGTCTGTTCACTTCTAATATGATGACTAATTTGTGTCAAACATGTTCTGCATAGTGAAGTTCTGATGGAAAAAAAGCAAATGGTGTCCAGCAGCATTTTCAAAACCTTTAGTAGTAACCCAAACACCTGTGCATTAATGTTTGTGATCAGGTGCCCAGAGTCTTCATTAACGGAAACTGCATCGGAGGTGGCTCTGACACCAAACAGCTGCACCAGCAGGGCAAGTTGGTTCCCCTCGTTGAACAGTGCGCTCCCTGCTGTGCTGCGACAAGTTCTGAAGGCTCAGGCAGCGGACAATTCGAGTCCACTAAATGACTAACCGTTCTTGTCCTTTTAAATCCTCTCTTTATTAAATGTTTGCTTGATCTTGTTGTACAGTTTGTACACTGTTTAAACGCTGCTATGTATTGTATTTATCAAGGTGTATTGGATACTTGATGTTAGGCTTCGTACATGCTACATACATTTGTATCCACAGCTGTACAGTACCACTGAAAACCTTTTTAACAAAAACTGTAAATAATGTAACGACTTTTCATACACGCATGGTTGTATTTTTATATATTGTTACAGTCATCAAGATGCATGTCCTCATTAACCCTGCACAAGATGACTGCGATTTCATGTCATTTTGTATGAAAAGGAGTTTATTTGTGATCATTCAAAAGGTCTTACAATAGCTGGGGGAAGTACGGTTTTGGTACATGTTAGTACATATCAGTGTCATCAATATATTTAATAGAAAACATTTAAATACAGTATTTGCATATGCTGGAAACAGTTTTGTAATTTGCTTGTTTCTGCTTTATTTACTGTTCATATTTTATCAGTGGGTGTTTAGTTACAGAATAGGTAGTTAAATAGTTGGTTTTAAATAAGTTTGAAAAATCAATTTTGATGCTATTAGTGTTAAGAATGTATGATCGAGTGTATGTAATATGTATGATGATGCTTCTCTAATGCCTTGAATGTATATTTATTATTACTACTATTATTGTTATTATTAATAAACAGTGACACTCCAGCGAATGATTATCCTTTTTTTTCCCCCTTTAACTCCGCCAAAGAACCTTCATTCAAATTGTCACTTCAGAAGACGTCTTCGCTGAGGGATGCTTGATTTTAACACCTGTTCAATCCAAGAAAATCGTTTGTTAATTATAACTTATATTGACTATGCCTTAAAATACAAATTATTTTTAAAATTAAGAAACATGAACGTCATCAAACGACTTCAACACATTTGTCTTTTAAAAATCGACCGTATATCTTCGGCCACTCCGCACGGTGTACGCTGCGATGACAAATCGAGCGTACCCACATTTCCCACCGCATCGCATCACGCTGAGGTCACTCCGGAGCGTCAGTCAAATTAGCTCGACTAGCACTGCTGTGTTGCTAAGCTAGGAGGGTAAACATCTCGTATATGTGCGTAATAGGTTAAAATAACATCTTTGTAAAGAATGTCTGGAAGCGCAGGAGAATGGTGTTTGATGGAGAGTGACCCCGGAGTGTTCACGGAGTTGATAAAAGGCTTCGGTAGGTGGCTGTTAGCTTGATGCTATTTAGCTGCTCATTCAATGTAACGGAGCTACCCGACAGCGCCAGCTAGCTAGTGGCTAACACTAACTTAAATTAGCCAGTGTTAATTACCTGTGACAAAATCTAGAATCTTACAAGAATAAAGCCGTAACCTACTGGAGACGGTGCAAGAGCAGTGAGCGTCTAAACACTGCTATCTGGTCAAAGTTCGCACGTAATTTGACAGACAGAGCTAAATTATAATTAGAGAAGCTAACTTGCTAGCATTACTCAGCGTTCAAAAACAACGGCGCGTGAAACAAACACGAGCAGTGACATTTGGTGTGCGTGGATCTGCAGAGCAATAGTATACTGCTCAGTCATGTAAATCCCAGAAGGTTGAAATTAAACGTAAGAGTAAGATGCATTTAATTGATTAGTAATTGCATGTGTGGATGTATGGTTGATGGCTGTTTTGTCATTGTCAGGATGCAAAGGAGCGCAGGTTGAGGAAATCTGGAGCATGGAACCCGAAAACTTTGACAACCTTAAGTATGTTTACTCTTTTACACTCGTTATGCTACGTGCACTCTGTTGGGAGAGGACTCACAATGTTCCCATTGTGTTACAGACCAGTTCATGGGTTGATTTTCCTCTTCAAATGGCAGCCAGGTGAAGAGCCAGCAGGTTCAATTGTCCAGGATTCCAGACTTGACTCCATCTTCTTTGCAAAACAAGTAGGCTCAACCTCTGTATGCCTTAATCAATCTATTTGTTGTAAACTTAGCATAAATGTAGAATGATGTCTGTTCAGAACTTGATACTGTCATATGTCATCGTGTTCAGCTGCTGAAGGTTTCTCACTATTACCAGTATGTTACCACCATTCAGGAGAATTCATGCAATTTTTACAAATGCACTGTCAAAACTTGAGGCCTGTGTGTATAAATAGTGTGTTGTGTTTAAATACTAACTACTTCTGATTAACAACATGCTTGATGTGCCGAACATGTCATTAATACAACATCTATATCACACATTATTGACTGAGGTTCAAAGTGACTTTATTAATACCTGTAGGTAGATTTGTTCTGCAGTCTGGAAAGGGCATCTCAAACGTTGTAGAAAAAAAAACAAAAGAAAAAACGTTAAAACCACAGGACACATACAGACAGATTAAAAACAGCACAGACAAATGACATGGACAGATACTCCCAGCAGCTCACTGATCATGGTTAAAACAGACTAAAAATAAATAGATTAAAAAAAAACCAGACTAAAATAAATAAAAGTCATCAGATATTGCTAAAAATGCCAATATAAAGCCTGTTAAAAGCACGATAAAATCCAGCAGGTTTGAAATAAGGTATTTAACAAGTTATTAATTTTTTTTTTCACATCATTTGACTGGATTGGATCTTAATAGTCTTCAAGACAGTTCTGGCTATGGGCTTACACTATTGACATACCACAGTTGTGTTAGAAAGAGAATCTTTATAATAGAATAGAGTAGATCTTTATTGTCAATGTCACAGGAACAATGGGAATCAGTTTAGTACCTCTGTTATGTTTAGCAGCAAAAACACTTTGTGCAAAAAAAGACTATAAATATATTACACATAGTACTGAGAAATTTAGGCGTGTGTAAAAAGCAACAGGAGAAAATATTAAATATACATATGCAACTAGAGTACTACTAAGACTACCAAAATATACAAAAGCTAATTCTATACTACAGATGAGAAATATGTACAACAAACAAGGATATGTATAGGCAATATAGGATATATACAGGTAAGAAGAAAACAGTGCTTCATTATGCTTCATTCAGCATTATATAATGGAGTTTCTTATGCAAACATCTGTGTATGTTCTGTGTGTGTTTTCAGGTCATTAACAACGCCTGTGCCACTCAGGCCATAGTCAGCGTCCTCCTCAACTGTTCCCACTCTGACATGCTGCTTGGAGAAACACTGACAGAGTTCAGAGAGTTTTCACAGAGCTTTGATGCAGCTGTATGTTTACTGAGTGTTTTCTTTTTGTTTTTTGTGCTAATTGAAGTCTCTGTGTTTTTTGTGGATTGAGTGAATTGTATCTTTTAGAAAATGTATTTTGATGTAGACAGACATATTGACCTATTGAAGCTAAACTTCCATCTTAAGTAAATTTACATAAACATTATCCTTTTGAACCGTGATCTCTTCTAAAAGTAATGTCACTACTGTTTTTTGTTTTTTAAGTGCTACTCATTACCGCTGTCTCCATGCTTTCCCAGCACTGGCAGTTTTATCCTCTTACCTTAAAAACTGTGCTGACTCACTTATCTGTCGCACTAAGCGCTAGATGATGCTCTGTGGGATCCTCAATTTATCTGTTAATTTGGAAAGTAACACATAAAACGAGTACTTTCTCAGAAGCACGGTTCATTTAGGCTATGTGTATTTACCCATTACCATCTTAAGATAGAGACACTAAACAATATCTGTGGGAAAAGACAGCCATAAAAGTCTTGTGCAGTAGTAATCTCTGTGCATAGGGGTTATAAAAGTAACTAATTGGTGATTTATTTTAATTACGAACCATAATATTGCTGCAATTAAAATTCAAATGTGGTCCACAGTTTCTTACCATGTAGAGATAATTAGTTTATTCTTGATTGTGTTATTACTTTCATTTGGTTCTTCATAATATTGCTGCAACTTTTAGGCTGATCTTATTCTGTCAGCATTTTAATCCTGCATCTTCGCTCTCCTCAGATGAAAGGTTTGGCTCTCAGCAACTCTGAAGTGATCCGACAAGTTCACAACAGCTTTGCCAGGTAAGCCCCTGCACACACAGTTATCATATCCAGCTGGAGAGGCTCTGTTTGATCAGCTTCGTGTTATTTTTAGCTCCTCATTCAAATTCAGTAAAAAGTGATTGGTCCATTTGTTGCTAATGCTCCGTACAGTCATTCATGTAGTGATTCTGTAACAGCAATTTTTTTTTTTTTCCCTTGACACATCACTGTAATTGTATTCTCATTTTTATTGTGACTTGTTAGCAGACAAAACCCACACAGGCTCTTGTTGGTTTATCTCGTTAAATTATTTTTTTGTTTTTTTTTTCTGTAGACAGCAAATGTTTGAATTTGATGCAAAGTCATCAGCGAAGGATGAAGATGCCTTTCACTTTGTGAGCTACGTCCCTGTAAACGGTAGACTATATGAACTGGACGGACTTCGAGAGGGACCAATTGACCTTGGTATGCAGAATGAAAGAGTTTTATTTTATATGTTTTTGAGGTTAAGTGTGTGTGTATTTTAACATTTTAAAGATCTTTATGAAAATGGATGTTACCAATGTCCCTGTAGTCAGTGTGTTTTATTGTGATGTGTAAAATACGCTTGTATTTACTCTGTTTATTAACACATTCAGTTTTATTAATTCTAATTATTTGTGTCATTAGGTGCTTGCAACCAAGATGACTGGATCAGTGCAGTCCGTCCAGTGATTGAGAAAAGAATACAGAAGTAAATAATTCTTTTACACCTGTTTTTATACTAAGCGATTATTTTGTTTGAACACTTAAAGGGGTCATATTTTGCTAAACCCACTTTTATTAGTCTTTGGTTTATTTATTTGTGTATTTGGACCCTAATAGTTCCTAAAGTTTGAATTTGAACCCTCCAGGTGCTGCAAAGCTATCTTTATATTAATTTTGGAAAAAATCTAGTGGATTTCTACAACCTGTTTCAATTTCTGCTTAATTTGTTACATCTATAACTAATTACGTCACAACATTTGTGTATATAAGGTGAAGACTTCTGACGAACATTTCTCCAAGTACAACAATTGTTTGTCAGCTGCAATGGTTGTAGTCCATACTGAAAATATGTCTAAACTTTGAGCCGATTACCTAGCAGCACAGCCAATAACCTGGAGGGGCGGGGCATGAAGTGGCTCATGTGCATTTAAAGGGCCAGCACTCAAAACGACCTTTCTGGTGTCATTACTCAGAAATAGTGTTGAAGATGGACCTGTGGAGTTGAGTTAATGACGAATTCAGACCCAAGCAGAGCATTTACAGTTTATGTAGACCACAGGGTAATGTTTGAAAATGCATAATTCCATTTAAAAAAAAGCAAAATATCACTCCTTCGAGTAGATAACATTACACTATTCACATTACAAACAAATTTTCTGTTTCATTTTGTATTAATCTGCATTGACTCAAATTGTATTGTTTTCTCATTTAGGTACAGTGAAGGAGAGATCCGGTTCAACCTTATGGCCATTGTGTCAGACAGAAAGATGATATACGAGAGGAAAATCGCAGAACTTCAGACTCAGCTCACTGAGGTGAGGGAGCTTCCACATCAGCCAAACAATCCTCACAGTGGGTCGTCAACATGAAGTAAACATCAAATACAAGGCTCTGAATTGAGGGTTTTAAGAGGAGTATGGGCTCCGGGTCTTTTTCTCCGTAGAGAAGAGGACAAGATTATTTGGGAGTTTGTTTGGGTTTTTTTTTTTTAAGAATTTTATGGAAATAGCTTTATGGATATATTCAGAACTGTGCTGTTGCAAATATTTGACACCTTCTACATGTCTCTTGTACTGAATGACAGTTTCATCTCATGTGCACTGGAGGGTGACAAGGGATTGGATTTCCATTCCTGTCTTTCCCAATGTCAGAACAATGACCAGTAATGACTCTTGTCCTTTCCCTGTGTTTTATTTTTTTGAGAGCGTGGGAATTTTAAAGCAAAGTAATTTTTTTCTTTTTTTAGCCTGAATAGCGAAATGAATGTTGGGAATCCCAGGGACCACAGGATTCCCCAAAACAATCTGTGGTAGGCATTACAATTGGCTGACCTTCAAGAGAAAAGTTTCATTGATACCACCCCTGTTTTCACTGCTGGGTGTCACTGTTGGACGTTCTCCCAAATGTGGTCGGTACATCACCACACCTAACACTGACGTCAGGGTGTATTGTACATTCTGTAATAACATATCTGCATCAATACATGAAGGTGCCAACTTAAACCACTGGAGGGCAGCAAAAACAAAGCTGTTACCTGGTAATGAGTTTGAGAAACTGGAAAATATAATGAAGAAACAGATTTGACATAATATGTGTGTTTTAGGGGAATACTAGGAAATGGAAATGAGATGGAAAAACTTGAAATCAGGAAGATGTGGGAAAAGGGCTGACATTTTCTATACAAATTGATCAGAATAGGAATATTGAGCCTTTTTTTCCTCCTTTTTTTCTTGTTAGGATGAGCCAATGGACACAGACCAGAGCAGCACATTTCTTAGTTCCATTCAGTCGGAGATAGCAAAGTACCAGCTCCTTATTGAAGAAGAAAACCAGAAACTTAAAAGATATAAGGTGGGTTTGTTTTTACCAACTTATTAGTCACAGTTACAATGTAATAAACATTTTATTGTCATTGGTCAAGTTGTGAACTTTTTATTTTTACTTTAATAGTTGTCCTTTTTTCCCCCATCATCAAAAGTAGCATGGAGAGCATATTTTGATTGTATGCTCGATGTGTTGATTATTATTTTCTACTCTACACACATCTGTATTTTTCTGTTTTTTACTTTTTGTGCTTTGTAACAGATTGAAAACATTCGACGAAAGCACAACTACCTTCCTTTCATCATGGAGCTACTGAAGACGTTGGCAGAATACCAGCAGTTAATGCCTTTGGTGGAAAAGGTGAGGCTGAAACATTGTCTGTTTCTGCACCATTTTGCTATTATCAAGAAGTTATTTTCAACATTGGAACAAATATTTGAAGAATTTGGTCATTTAATTTTTTTTTCCTTAACAAAGCACTAAAACAGCCATTGTTGACCTTAAGAATTGTAAGGCCCAGTATGAAATCTGAAAATCATTTTATGACTATCAAAACCTCCAATTCCCTGTTGATATACACAGTACTATGCAGAAGTCTTAGGCCACTCTTTATGTGTTTTTTTTTTTTTTTTTACACATT
This sequence comes from Apogon hyalosoma, assembly GCA_037367295.1. NCBI lineage: Eukaryota > Metazoa > Chordata > Actinopteri > Kurtiformes > Apogonidae > Apogon > Apogon hyalosoma. The sequence goes on from JAPQRP010000020.1 coordinate 966,804, forward strand.
TGTAATGAGCATAATATTTTAGTCTCACTCTGTTTATTAAAATGCAGCAAGAAAATAAAGGGAAACATTGTGCACAGCATTAAAAACTTACAAAAAATAGAAACTAAATGGCTTCTACAGGACAAAGCATTTAATGTGATTTCTGTCCCAGTGATTATGAAGTTGCCCAAACAATAAGAAAAAACTGAGCATATGTTGAATGAAACCTGGTGTGAAACACTAGAATTAGTTCAGTTAAGTGCAAAGTAAGATCACACAGAAATACAAGATACTTCAGTGTATTTCTGAAATTTTAGTTTTTAATGCTGTTTTATCTTTATGTCGTTACAGAGACTGAGAGATGTGTTCGTACATTAAAATATATTATTATACTCTTGACAAAACAACAAAACTACCCATGCCTAAAACTTTTGGACAGTGCTGTATGTTGCAGACAAATGAAGAACATGCCATTTCCATTCAGCAGCTTATTTGGTTCTTTGCACATTGTCTTGTAATATAAATATTCAATCATATACAGTCGTGGAAAAAATTATTAGACCATCGAAAGTCATAAAAACAATGGTTATACAATCAGTTACTAACTCCTGTGTGTATCATGTGACTAAAACAGACAGAAAAGAAAACATGGAATGAATAAAAGCACTGTTTTTG
>JAPQRP010000020.1:981506-995502 GCA_037367295.1 Apogon hyalosoma
TGGAGTTGAATGAATGAATGAAGAATTCAGACCCAAGCAGAGCATTTACAGTTTATGTAGAGCACAGGGAAATGTTTTTAAATGCATAATTCCATTTTTGTTAAAAAGCAAAATGTCACTCCTTTAACTTTAATTAGTAAATTCCTGCTTCAAGTTTCACCAAAGAATAAACCATGCATGACTAACAGAAGACAGTTGTAAAATGGACTTGATATTGGCATGTGTGAGAGGGAAAATCCTGCATTGTAATACCTGCAAAATCTCCCTAAATTATAGAGAAAATGGATCAGGGATAAAAGGGATAAACAGTAATGTGAGCTGTACAGGCAGTTTTATACCAATGCGGAATCCTTTCTTGAATAGAGTGTATTTGACAGTTATGTTGTGTTCTTCTTGGGTCTTTGTGCTTACCTAACCATTTGTGTCTGTGTTTTTCTTTTTACTTGCTCTTCAAGATGACACTGAAGTTGACATTAAGAATCTGCTTTTAATGTGTCAACTGTGTTGCCCCTCTGTGGGGAAAAGACAGACACTCTGTGGTCTTTTCTTTGTCACATTGACACCTACTGTAGAAATTTCCTGTCTTTAGGCAAAGCCATCTATTCTAATCACAGCATGTCACATGCAAGAGGATGAATAATGGTGTGTGAAGTGTGGGCGGGAGATAAACTGGATTGTGTCTGCATCACTTGAGATATTTGACAGTTACACTTCACTGTAGATATGTTCCTCTTCATACACCGTGTTCAAAGGAGGATCTTACAGTAAATGCATGGGAAATTCCATTTGTGAAAAAAAGGTTTTAACAAACTCTACAAGGTTATGAGAAAATGTCTTGTCAGTTGAGTCATTTTACCACAAGATTGATAGACTTGGCCCAAAGAAGTGATGCCGTTTGATTGGATGATGAAACAGAAGGATCAGGGGTGGCTTTTCAGTTCCATGAACGCACACCACTTTTTAACCGAGACTGAGCTTAAGAAATAGTTGAATGTCACGGCAGTTCTTATGGTATTTGGCGTGTTATACTTATGCATTTTCGACCTTTCACTTATTCAACACCATTTGATCGCATGTGAATTTACACCAAGATCTCCGGTTCCCATAGCCTTAACTCCTAAGCCAAACCCTAACCCTCAGTTCATGGTATTTGATACATCGATTCAGGGGGCTAACAATGGTGTGAACATACATGTGGAAAGCTTATAATGCGTACAGATGACACGCCAATTATAGGGGTATTTTTTGTGCAAGTCATGATATCACACAGTTTTTACTTGGGTAAATCACCACGGTAACTTAACCCATAAAGACTGTGTGACTTTTATGTCAGTTCCCAAATTAATTTTTCTCTCTAACTTTTCCTAAATGATTCATCACCATTTTATTGTAATATTATCCTCTGCATTTTTTCAGTAAAATCATCTATTTTCCTATTTTTAATTTACTGATCATGTAGACATTCATCAAAGCTCAGAGTAAAGTTGAGGGTTATTATTTCAAAAACAGAGAAAACTGAAGAAAAAGTGACTTTGTCAGCAAAATCTATCATAAACTGAACATAAACCCAGTGTCTCCACCTACTGCATTGATCCAACTCCATGGGTTTTACTGATGAATCAATGTCGTAGAAGATGACGGTGTTTCCACGTTCACTACAGAGCCTCTGAACGTCCAAACGGGTCATATCTGATGACCATGAAAAGATGACAAACTGTATTTTACACCAACTATTTACATGTATTGATAGGATTAATGGATCAGCAGGTATTAAACAGTTTAGATCAGTAGATGATTTTGGATGCTGGTGGATGTTTAGGTCTTTATGGGTTAAAATTAATTTCTAACCTACACTTACTAATAATACCCAACCTACAATAATCACAACAAACTGAGAATCTCATTGACTCTGTTAGCGAGGGCAGTGTGCCTTTATACTGTGAAGATACATTTCAGAGAAAATCTCATTTCTCAGTGACTGATTTCATAAGACACTGGAAGCCCGGCCTTCCTGTTTCTGAAACACCACTCGAGTCAACAGATGCCTAACAATGATACAAAAGTAAAACAGGAAACTGCAGACACCCCGTTTCCTTTGTCAGATACAAGGATGGATAAGATTTACCATAATCTTGAAGTAGCCGCCAACATAAACCTCATTCTGCATTTTTTTCCTTTCCTTTTGTATCATAACTTAACCTAATATTTAATGCATGTTTTGTCTTTCGGATCATTATGTGAGGGTTTAGAAATTAAAAATTAAAAATGTGCATTGTGTATTCATTTTGTCACTTGTTTTTTATAGGCCAAGCTATAGTATAAAGTCTCAGTAGCGGTTGTTTCTTCTTAAGAATGAAAGTAAGTCTAAGTCCCTGCAGCACAATTTGGCACAGTCGCTCTATTTCCATGCTTATGCGATCGAGTATTGCTTTAAACACATAACAGACAATCATTACGCAAACATCACATTAATTTCCACAGTGTTTTAAGATCTATTTCACTGGGGTGGCTTGGTTTTGTTATTTCTAAACAGTCCCTGAGACTGGATTTCAAAGCACGAGTAAGTTGGAAAAGTTAAAGCCAAAGAGAAGAAACTAGAGTCTTTATTACACGTGTTGCCGAAAAAAGCACTTTGTTCCAAAGTAGGCAATTGAAATAATTTAATGTCATTAAAATCACTAACAGTTCAATAAGCACTTCAACACTGCAACAAACGTTTTTCTCAAATGGTGACAAATAACAATAAATAATAGCTGTTTATCTTTTAAGTTAACTGTTTACTCCCTAGGAATACATTCAAACAGCATGCTCTGGAAAGCCGTAGTAAGACCCGTTCACAGGGTGTACAAGGAATTTCAACATCCTATCATGCAAAGTGAAATATCCTATCGCTATAATAATTCCACTCAAGTAGTTTATTACATAAAGTCAAAACTGTTATCATTTCAGTGTTAGAATTGATTTTAGATTCAGTTTATGGCAGTTTATTAAAGGTTCAGTGTGTAAGATTTGGAGGTTTGGAAGGATTTTAATGCAGATATGGAATATAATTATGTTTTTATTGTTTTTATGTGTGTAAAATCAGTATCAGATAAGAATCACTGTTTTTTTTTTTTTTTAACAGCTAATTATCAACTTTAACTGAGTCTGCTCTGTTTCCTCATCATTCATGAGTTGTATCCAGATATTAACACTGTATTTGAGTGTGAACCAGAAATTCCTCCTTTTAACAAAAGGCTGAAGTAAAAAAAAAAAAAAAAAAAAAAGCCCACAAGGTCTAATGAGGACCTGCTTTTTTTTTTTTTCTTTTTTTTCTTTTTTTGCTTCTATTAAACAAGAGTACGGAATCCACTCTGTTGCAGTCTGCACCTTCACTGCTAGATGTCACTGATTATCACACACTGAACCTTTAAAGATTTACTTTAGCTACTACTAACCACAAACTTGTGCATGACTATGTTTTGTTTTAAAAAACAAAAAAATATAGATATATAATTAGCCAGGGTACTTAATGGAAAATACTTGCTACTTTTACCTGCTTTTTTTTTTTTTTTTTTTATCCAAAACTGGTCATCCTTAAAGTTGTCAAATGCTGGCACAGATGTAGGGAGTTTAAAAAAAAAAAAAAATCAGCGTTACTCGTCAAATTGTTAATATCAGCTGAAAGTATAGGAAAAAAAAAAAACCAAAACCAGTGTCCCAGAATGCCTCTTGCAGAAGTAAGCCTTCTGCAACTCTTTTCAAAGGGTGACACATCACTATTGAGTCCTGTGTCCTTTATAGATTTGTTGTCTTCTTTAGCGCTGTCATTAACCCACTCTTTTTGCGTTGGCGCTTCAATGCTTCAACCAAAATGTCCTCTTTCACCGTCTCCTTCTCTGACACACACACACAAGCACATAAGTAATCGAAGGTGACTGTTGCATCTTACATCCTCTATCTTTATCTGCACAGGAAACACTTCTGCAAAAAGGCCGAAAGAGGTCCGTTGCATGGTTCGCTTACGCAGCTCCACGGTTAGACAGAGCGTCGGTCGTGTGCTGATTCATTTGTTTTCATAGCCGATCGTTTCGCCTACGTACTGTACATGGACTTATCATCCGGTGCAAACACACACTACATGGTCATTTTCATTATGGATGGATATGTTTATTCTTCTTTGTTGTTCTTGCGGAGGCCTCTGGTGTGTGTTTCACAGTGTCGGGGGTCCTCCTTTATGGTTCTAAGGCACAGTTTGCATCTGATCTAGTGACAACGCTGAGGTGAGAAGTGTCTTTATCTGTTTATGTGCCAAGCAGATCGACTCTCCTTCCTTTTTTTTTTTTTTTTTTTTTCCCGGTTGTCAGTCCTTCCTCCTGAAGGAGCACAAACATTCCAGTTATGGCTAGTATGTCTTTCTCTCCTCTTGATAACTTTTTCATCCCTTCGCGGCGTCGGCGGCAAGGTTTTCCAGGAGAGTTCTATAAATGTCAGAGCGGAGGAACCGTGGATATGAGTCTCTTTCCATCAGCCCATAAACTATCTTCTGAGCGTCATCAAAGCAGTGCATAGTGGGAGTCTTGACGTTCCTTTTGATCTGCTCTCGGGTGTGATAGTCGATGTTGATCTGGAATGAAGCAGAGTGGTAGGAATGAGGGGATTTAAGCCAAGGGTGAGAGATTTCAGTTTCAACATTCAAGCAAGAGGCTCTTCTTTGATAGCCAGTATCTCCATTCATACACAACACTATAAAAGTAACAATCTTTTTTTTTTTTTTTTTTCGTGCGGCTGAAAATACCTCTTTTGGAGATTCTGCTTTAATGAACTGCTCATAAATCTTCTTGGCCTTTGAGGACATCCGAAATGAAGACTTGATCTTTTTGTAGTCCTCACAGGTAAGCCAGAACTCAATATTCTCATCGCTATATTCAGATTTTAGAAAGGTGCGAAAAGTAGCCAGTCCATCTGAAGAAAAGACAGAAATCATGCCAAATATGAGACACAGAAAAAAAAAAAAAAAAAAAACTTTTCAGCTTTTATTTTAACCCATAAAGACCCAGTGCTACTTTTGTGGCAGTTCCCAAATGAATTTTTCTCTCTATTTTCACCTTTCTTAAGTAATTTATTACCATTGAATATAATATTATCCACTGTATTTTATGTTTTTTCGGTTACAGTTATGCATTTTCTTATATTTAATTCAAGGATCGTGTAGATGTTCATAAAAGTTCAGATTAAATTCAATGGCTTTTACGTCAAAACAACGAAAACTGAGGAAAAAAATGACTTTTTGAGCAAAATCTATCATTAACTGAATATAAACCAAGTGTGTCCATCCACTGTCATTGATCCAACTCCATGGGTTTTACTGGTGTAGCAGCGTTGTAGAAGATGACGGTGTTTCCATGGTAACTACGGAGCCTCTGAACATCCAAATGGTCATATCTGACGACCATGAAAAGATGAAAAACTGCATTTTACACCAATTGTTTACATATATTGGTAGAATTAGTGGATCAACAGGTATTAAACAGTTTTATCTGTAGATGGTTTTGGTCACTGGTGGACATTTAGGTCTTTATGGGTTAAACCTTACTTTTCCTGCACCATCTCAGTGACTTTTCTACCTCTGTCACCCTTAATATTCCTTAATTATTCCAAATATACTGACACTGTGAAAATCATTGTGGTTGTATAAAAAAAATATATGCAATTTGGAGATTCCAAATGAGGTGTTTGTACAAAAATAAACAGAAAAAACATTTAACATCAGTAGAAGTTTTTGGTCACTGGTGGTTGTTTGGGTCTTTGTGGGTTAAACTAAAGAGGAATATTCTTTTCCTTGGAGAGAAAAACAACTTACATTTAGACTCCAGAAGCTTTTCCAGTGACTGTGACCATTGTTGGGTATCTTCTAAACTTAGCCTGCTGGGAGAGAATGCATGATGGATTACTCAACCAGAATCAAATTTGGGAAAAATAAATCAGAGTGAACTGCGCACTGTAAAGACACAGCAGCGGATTAATCAAGAAAGCCTTGCAGATGTGCTTATCAAATTCGTACAAAAATGTCAAAGCGCTGGATATGTTGGCCTGCGAGCGTCCGGTGCCAAAGCAAACATGGTGTCTCTAGTTCATCTGAATCCTTTTATTATGCCATAGATGGAAATGATAGGAGCCAGCTGGCTATTTTAGAACTGAGATGTATGCAAAACACTCAATAAGTCTCCTTACCTCTCAGAGCTTGACGAGTGTGAGAACATGCACTGTAGTCGGCACATAAAGTTCTTTCCACTGTGAAGAGATAAGAAATACATGAATATATCCCTGCTGGATTTGCTGCTGTTAAATTAGTTTCAAGTGAGTCTGTCAAAGAATGTCAGGCATTTTTGTAGTCATCAGAATAGAGAGCATATGGCATAGTAGTTAGATTACACTTTTTTTTTTTTTCTCTCGCAATTTTTACTCCAAACTATTTTCAGGAGGAACATCCAAGATATTTCAATGTTTGCTTTAGACCCTTGGAAGATTATTTTGTGAATCCAAAGAAGCTAAAAAAAAAAACCTCCCTATAGATTGAAGTTAACATTTAGAACATGCACGAACGAAGAAAAAAAAAAAAAAAAAAAAGAAAGAAAAAATCTCGAACTAAATGGGCGACAAAAGTTTCACTCACATGTTCTTGTTTCTCTTCCTGTCATCTTTGTCCATGATGAAGTGCTGTATGAGTGGTTCGACGATTAGGCTGGGCATTGTTTTGTTAAGTCCACACTCTCAGGCTCTCGGTCCTGGTCATGCTGTGGCTGTGAGACACTTAGGAGGGTTCCCCCTGCAACTCAGCTTTTTATACCAAGGTTTCCTGTTGCTACGGACCGGGGCTGCTGGGATACATCAGCAGCTCAGCATAAGGAGGAAGCACCCCTTCCTCCTCCTCCTGTTCCTCCTCTCCTCCTACCTCAACACCTACTCACTCCCCCTCCTTACCTCGCCCCCCTTCCCCCCATACTCCCTATATGTCTCTCTGCTTCCTTTCCTTTCCTTCTCCTTTTGCAGATCCTCACTCCTTCCTCCTGTCCTGAACAAACCAAACAGACAGCACTCTCTGCGGCTGAAAGCATGCTGTGTTCACATTATTTTTAGTCCGGCAGCACAGATGCAAATGACAGTAACTGACTGTGATAGGCAAATCGTGACCTTCACATGCTGTGCGTTTTAGTTCTCCTGTAGAACTGGACTGAACGATGAAGCCTGCCCAAGACAAATGAACAGACTGATCCGGCGGTTTGTTAAGTGATATATAACTACTGCGTCTTTTTGCGAGGTACACCGCAGTAGTTATTGATCTCACCTAACGGGATGTTCTAAGTCTGACAGAAAGTAATGCGACATGAGAAAACCATATACAGCCTTGTAAGAGAAAGAGGAAACCACAAATTGAATGCAACAGTTAAGGCTGAAGAGGCTACAGGAAGCTAGAAAGATGGGTAAAACACGGCTTCGTAATCACACTTCTACTTCAGTCACTGATTCTAAAATGAAAAGTTGCATCTTTTAGAGTGACTTCGCTTTGACGATCATCATAAATGTCCTCAAAGGCTTTAGCAGAAAAGCAGGACGCAGATGCTAAACTGGTATTGTGAAAGCGTCGTGAATGTAAGTGAAAAATGGCACAGTGACCATAAAAACAGACAAGACCACTGGCGTCTGATGTCATGAATAAATTTGAGGATAGTGTGTGCAGATCTAATGCAAATGCCATTTATGACTTCAGTTTGTAGGTCAGTCCACCTTTAATCCTTCACAGGGCACTCATAGAATTACGCTGAAATTCAAAATTTTAACTTTAGTGTGTTATTGGACGACCTAACAAGCCTATATTATTCATTCATTCATTTTCTGAACCCGCTTTATCCTCACTAGGGTCATGGGGGTCGCTGGAGCTGGTCCCAGCTACTTATGGGCGAAGGCGGGGTACACCCTGGACATGTTGCCGGTTCATCACAGAGCTGACATATAGTGACAAACAGTCACTCTCACATTCAATGGGCAATTTAGATTAACCAATTAACCTATCAGTGCATGTCTTTGGATGGTGGGAGGAAGCTGGAGAGAAAGGCCCCACCCCCATCAAATGCCGTTGGAATCGAACCCAGGACCTTCTTACTGTGAGATGCTATCAACTGCACCACCGTGTCGCCCCAAGACTGTATTACTTTTGTGAATTTGTTTTATTTTTATGTAGAACATCACTGTAATGAAGTTACCATGTTTGGTTCCTTACCCATAAGTGGCAAAAAATGTAAAATCCATGAATTAAATCTCAAAAATACAAGAAAAACACGTGTAAGGTGAAAGGAACGTGTATTTTAGAACATTAGAACTTCACTTTTAGAACATTACAACATAAGTGCTGTTACAATATCTGTCCACATCCACATGATCCCTTTGAACATCATTCCTTACATTAGTACCATTACTTCATGGTACCGAACAAAGCAGGTCCACTCACTGTTCATGCAGAGGTGGACCTTACAGACCCTGTAGACCACATTTGCCTGAGATTGTTGCCTCCCTGTCCTTATTACCTCCGCCAAGGACAGCGCAGGTTATGTTTTCATCAAGGTTTATTTGTTTGTCTGTCAGCAAGATAACTCAAAAAGTTATGGAAGGATTTTGATGAAATTCTCAGGAAATGTTGATACTGGCACAAGGAACAAATGATTACATTTTGGTGGTGATGGGGGGGGGCACTGATCTACCTTGGCGGAGGTGTATGCTCTCCGAGTGCTTTTCTAGTTGTAACTGTTGCTGTCATTGTCTTGTAACGTGTGCAGAAATTACCAAAAGTAGTCACTTGCCCGATAAAGGGTTAAACTGCAAAATGAAATAGATTTTTAGAATGCATTAAAACAAAAGTGAAACATATATAAACCAAACATATGTAGCATCAAAAAAGAATGACTGTTGTAGTGGTTTTAGAGAAGAGGAACTACACTTTCAGGAAATCGAAAGGAAAAGAAAAGATAGAAATGCATCAGAGCGGCTCTGCGTTATCAGAAACCTGTCTAAATCTGTCTTTTTTTTTTTTTTTTTGTTACAACACAGGCCATCCCTATTAGAATCTACCCTTTGGCTTTGGCTTTACTGATACAGCTCTCCCTCTTTTGCCCAAACACGGTTATAAGTACTGAGGCGTTACGAAGAGTCACCAAACACTGCAAACTCAAAGCTGTCGCTGATTCTCCCCATCAGACTGATCTTAAACATACTTTTAGAAAACTGCAGTGTATACAACGTGCAGTATATTATAACACCTAGATGTATCAGTGAAGTTCCCCAAGTGTGACCGTCTTGACTAACTCCTTGCCACTGACAGTACTCACTTCCTTTTTGCTACAATGGTAACCATGGTAACTGTGCCGGGCTACGAGAAAACAGTGACAGATTGTGTGTGAAGCATAGCACGCCATGTGATGCAGAAGATGTGAGACCTTTGTCATCTCTCAGGAACAACCCCTGACACCCCCGGCTAATCTGAGCTACTGACGTTTGACAGTGAACAAAAACCTGCGGCGCACAGCATGGTCCGATCTAACAGGACTGGTTTTAATACCTGCATATATAGTCAAAGCCTGAAACTGGTGTCAGCAGCTCTTAGACTTAGGTTTGGATGAGGATATGCAAATGAAAATCAAGAATTTAGCTGAAACAGGGTCAAACCGACGTGCTGTCTGTGCTTTTCTTAAGAGTCAAAATCACCGTGTAAGTAAAATGAATGCCTCATTAAAGCAGTAAAGTCACGTCACATGTATGTTGGACACTGTAGTTCTAAGCGAACAAGGAAAAAAGATGGTAAAGGCAGAGACGAATAGTCATGAGAAAACAACCCAAAAAAAAAAAAAAAAACTTTTATCACAGATACATACATCTTGAGGAAACTGATTACTGTTACTCAGATACTTTGAGTGTTTTCATTTCATTTTTGCAATGTTATACTAGCACTCCACCACATCTCAAAGGCAAATATTGCACTCTTTAGTCCACTAATTTAGCCAAACTGTTTTAGTTATTTTTCCCATCCCTTTCCTGTCCATTGTTTATCTTAAAAAGTGTGGATTTTGGAAGTTTGCAATAAACTATAGGATGATAAAAACCCTCTTGGACTTATGGAATTACAGTACATTGCCACAGAACTGAACAAGGTTTGCATTTCTAAGCTAATGAAAAGTTGACTGTTTAGTTGACCTCAGATATTACAGGATACCGACGCTACAAACATGATATAAGAATGAATTTCTGTCTAGTTTTGTGATTATGATGAGCATTATAATTAAATCAAATAAGCTCAACTTCAAACTACCAGTAAAATGCAGTACAGAATCCATTTTGCTGCTCAGTGGCTTCTTTTTCTTTCTATCCTTTAATGGTTCAGTGTGTAAATATTTAGTGAGATCTAGTATGGAAGTTGCAGAGTACACTCATAAGCCCCCTCACCCTCCCCTACAGTTGCTGCAAAAAAGTTCCTTAGTAGAGCTTTAATGATTCTGGGCTTTAAAATGAATGTTAGATGATGCTGGTTCACACTAAAGGGCAAGGACAAGCAAGTGCAAGAATCTTACACCTGTAATACCACTGATGGCCACTAGGGCCACTGGCGCTTACACTGAACGTCTCTGTTAATGCAGTAAGATTTTGGGTTTTTTCCCCCTAGAATTCAGTCTGGTCTCATTTGTTTCGTGTGGAACATCTAGTAAGTGGTCTGATGGTCCATCTTTGAACATATGTTCCAATTAGAGCAGATGTCAGATAGAAGGCTTTTATGTCTGCCATGTTGGACGTCTGTTGACGGGTGTGTATGACCTATGGTCGTGACCGAAAGGACAAGATCCCGGATACCGCACCCTTAGAGATAGAGTGAGGAGCTCAGTCACCAGGGAGGAGCTCGGAGTACAGCCGCTGTTCCTCCACATCGAGAGGGGCCAGCTGAGGTGGATCAGGCATCTGTGTCGGAGGCCTCCTGGACGCCTCCCTGGGGGGGTGTTCCAGGCATGTCCTGCTGGGAGGAGGCCTCGGGGAAGACCTAGGACACGCTGGAGAGACTGTGTCTCGGCTGGCCTGGGAATGCCTCAGGATCCCCCCAGAGGGGCAGGAGGAGGTGTCTGGGGAGAGGGAAGTCTGGGCATCCGGATAAGGGGTAGCAGATGGATGGATGGATACGACAGTCAAATCGGACCTCTGGAGTTTCAGTTTGTTGAATAAGACACTTTGGAAAAGGCTATCTCCACTGTGTTGTGGTTAATAGGTTGGTAGTGAAGGCGAACTTCACTTGAACCCCTTGGGGCTCCCATAGTTCTGACCCTTTGGTCCAAATATGGTCACCTCTGGTGCCAAAAAGTCAACACGGTGCTGGTCAAATCATCAAAAATACTAGCTTCAGAACAGGTGCTCAGAAACCAATAGGTGACATCACAGTCCTCTATCCTCAAATCATGTTCAGTCCATGATCCACGCTCAGACAAACTAATGACAGTAATGTGTCTCAATGCATGTTACCTGCCAGAAACAGGGAAGAGTGGAAGAGGAAGTCCACAGCAAATAAACAATGATCATCACGTCACAATGATCCCTGTGATTACACAATAATGAAAAGATAATGATGAACATTTTATTCCATTTCTGTATTTAGATCCTCTTAAATCCCCTTAAGTCTCACACAGTAAGGTTATATATGCAGACATTTACTCATGCAAATGTTTGTGTGTGTAATTATTATTCTTTTTTTTATGATCAATGATCTATATATTTTTACATAGTTTTGTATAATATTTTTATATTATCTACATATTTTTACATAGTTATAGACATATAGTTTTTATATGGTTTATAGTTATATAGAATCTATGCCTTTTTTCATAGTTTATATATAGTGGACTTCTCTGTATTAAATGAATGCTGAACTACAAGAGCAGGTTGTTGTGGCTGTAACGTAATAGTGCATACTCTTGGATATCTTAACATAAAAAACTTCTACTCACCTTATCGTTAATGATACACTATGACTAAAAAAAAAACAAAAAAACACCATAAGTTATATTAATAGGTGAATCTTTTGAATATACAGTAAAATCATTTTTCCACTTTTAAGATCTGTATTTGTACCTGATCTGTATTTTGTTACATTGATGGACTTTAGGATCTTATTTCCATCTTACGTTATTTCTTTCCCATTATTTCACTGATAAAGCTCTTGTATGTCTCTCCCATCATTGTCTGTAGGAGATTATTCCCCTAACAAGGCAGCACATTTGGGCTGATCTGCTACGCATCAGGTTGTCTGATGACTCCAGTGTTGTCGTATAAGCCCCTGAGTTATTATTAGCTGCCTCAGTACTCCTTTTTAAGGCACAATTTTTAGGAATAAGGCCATTTACAGAACAGAGCAGGATCAAGGGTTACCGCTGGGTTACTTTTTTCCAGTTTGGTAAACCCTATTGCTGGTGTGGGGAGTCGTCTCTGCACCTAATTAGAGGATATATCAGACATGTGACCAAAAACAGAATCCCTTTGCTGGGTGAGCAGTGGAAACTGTTCTGTTATTTTTTTTTTGACTCATGCCCATCCCCACGTCCACAGTTAGTCAGTCTGTCAGATAAATATAAACCTTTGTTTCAAAATCCTGACGATATGGAAATAGTCTAGACTCTTAAGACTACATATGATACATCACAAATACGCACAAACCTGCTAAAATTATCTCGCTAGGTTCCAAAGGATTTTAGTGTTTGTTTTTTTTTATGCATATTAATCTTTAAAACAGGTCATACCACTTTACGTATCAGTAATCGTTTATTTCATCACTCTTCATACTGCACTTCAACGTTCAGACTTTCAGTTAACACTGTTTCAAACATAACTTTACACTCTTCGTATCCAAAATACAGCATACTTTCTTCAAACAGTACTGTTCTCTTCTTCAGACGGTTTTCTTTCTCTGTTCACTTTGCATTTCTTTCACAGTTCCTCCAGTTTTATTCATCAGCAAAACATTTCAGCACCTCACTATGATACCATTATAATTAAAACAGATTTGATGTTGCAGATGGTTGAAAAAAAAATAGTTTGATAATACATTAAGTGCAAGAACCAGTGACAGGTTTGATCTCTTACATGGTGAGAAATAAAACAAAGCGAGGGTTGAAAACAAGAAAAAAAAAACCTGTTGATGCAGTGTTTTAATAGCTCTGTTTCTCAGCTAAATGTACCAGAGAGTCCTAGATTTGTGCTTTAGGCTCAAGTAGGCATCTGACTGAAGGAATCTGGGGCAAGAGTCTCTTTCCATGAGCAGGTAAACGTGTTTCTGTGCTTCATCGAAGCAGGAGAGGCTCGGCTTCTCCAGAGATTTCTTGATTTTTTCTTTTATATGGTGATCCACATTGACCTGAAAGAGACAAATAAACAAAAAAAAAAAAAAGTAATGATTTGTAATATCACCCATGTTTATTTCAGAATTAGTTTTAGTTATAACCCATAAGGACCCAGTGTGACTTTTGTGTCAGTTACCAAATGAATTTTTCTTTCTATTTAACCTTTCCTAAGTGATTTATCACCATTTATTATACTATTATCCTCTGAATTTTGCATTTTTTCCAATGAAAATTGTCTATTTTCTTATGTTTAATTCACTGATCATGTAGGCGTTCATAAAAGCTCACAGGAAATTCAAAAGTGATTGTATCAAAACAGAAAGAACTGGAGAAAAGGTGACTTTTTCAGAAAAATTTTACTTATTTAGCCTTTCCTAAGTGATTTATCACCATTTATTATAATATCCTATGGATTTTGCATTTTTCCAGTGAAAATCAGGTATTTTCCTATATTTAATTCACTGATCATGTACATGTTCATAAAAATTCAGATTAAAGTGGAGGGTAATTATATCAAAAACAGAGAAAACTGAAGAAAAAGTGACTTTTTCAGTAAAATATATCATTAACTGAACATAAACCCAGTGTGTCCA
>JAPQRP010000020.1:1016214-1066145 GCA_037367295.1 Apogon hyalosoma
GCATTACTACTACTACTAATAATAATTAATATTACTATATATAGATATATATATATATATATATATATATATATACACACACGGAGCTGAAAAACAGAATCCCCGCATCACTAAAGCATCGACTGACACCTCCATCATTATCACAACGACCCATATGTGTAGATAGACTGCTGATCTGCAGACACACAAATCCAGTTAGATCACTTGCGTATAACAGCGCAGACAGTCTCTGAGAAACAAATCTGATTTGTCTGCAGTCTGAGAAAGAGGCCTGGAAAAATGAACTGCAGAGGCTAAAGAAACAGGGATACTTGGGAGAGTTAATGATGGAAATGGGAGCAGATGTTTAGTTGAGGTAAATGTGGGAAAAAACATGGAGGACAGCTGCTAGATGGAGGCACAGTCCAGAAAAGCAATAATGGAGAAAAAAAAAAGAACTTGTCATGACTGGTTTTAATCAACATTATAATCTATCATCATGTCTATTTTGTAAACGAAAAACTTATATATCCTCTAAAATGAGTCTCAGCTTGTGAGACCTGTACAGCATCTGTGGAGCCATGTAGTCTGAGTGCTTTTTAGTTAATGGCTTCAATTAGCTTGAAGGACAGGTAGGAAGTTCCACAGTGGCATCAACATTTTCTCCTCAGGGAGAACTACAGAAATTGCCTTTCCTCTGTGAGAAGATGATTACCTTCTCACAGATCATGGGGCTAATGTTTGGCTCGGGTACTTTGTTTTGCAGCGTTTCCGCTATGATGGGGCTTGAAGAGCAGCTGAAGTCTGTAAACAGGTGCAGTGTTATTCAGGTGTTCAATTACAATACCTGTGAACTATCTGCAGATGCTACAAGTACATGTATTTCTGAAATGTTTAGCTGCAGCTATGAACTTTATTGGGGCTAAAAATAACCCAAAAAGCACATTTTATACCCATGAGCTAGTATCCCCTAATGATAATAATCAGAAGTAGATGCAGGATGAGTAACAAACGACACAAGAGTCTCAATCTGTTAAAGTATTTACTGTGAAAAATAAGTTATTACAGCGAAGGGAGCATAAGGCTTTTTAAAGTTTACATTTTGATTTGACATCCGGCAAAAATGTTTATAAAAGCTGAATTATACAGTTGGAAATGCAACAACATAAAAACACACTTTAAGTTTTCATACCCGCACTCAAATATATTCTTTGTTACATTTAATTAGACAGTAAAATCACAAACAAAGTAGCGTCTGTTATTTTGTTGGTGCGGTTGTGGATTTGTTCATGACGCACAAAAAACTGCATTGATTTTCACAAAATTTGATGGAAGAGTAAGAAATGTTGAAGATGACACATTTGATTTCAGAGCAGATGTATATAAAAAAGGGGCAGATGCAAGGATTTTATTGCTTTCATGAGAATGCCCTCCCTTTCCACCAAATTTCATGAGAATCAATGTTTTTTTTTTTTTAACATGATCTGTCAGGTAAACAAGCGGCAGCTTATTTCCTCCTTGGTGGAGATTATAATAAATCAACCAATGCTGTTTACAAAGAACCAAACAAACATGGACATTTGCCTGCATTTTCTATTATTCCAAAACTTACCATGAACACATCCTGTACTACTAATTTCTTTCCTACGAAAAAATCAGTTCCAAACTTGAGAACAGCCTTTTTCCGATTTTATTTGTTTCTTTTTTTTTTCCTCATAAAGCAATTCTGAATAAGTTCAAAAACTGTTCAATACATTATTTACAACATGTTTGACTTTCGGATCTTGCCAGCCCTCACACCGACAGTTCTCTATCGACTTTCATTTTAGCGTCTACACACAGACGAGCCTTCTGCTTGGTTAAAAGTCACTTTCTAAGCAGAACAGTCTGAAGTGCAGAATCAATCATTCAGAGGAGTCAGACAAGCTTGATTTCATAGCATTGCTTTCATTGCTATTCAGCCTGTTCCAGGAGAGTTTGGTAGATCTCTGATTTCAGAAATCGCGGATAACAGTCGTTTTCCATCAGACCATATATCAATCTCTGTGCCCTGTTGAAGCAATTTGGTCCCGGCTGTGAGATATTTTCACTGATTTCTTCTCTCGTTCCGCAGTCAATGTTTATCTGTATGCAGAAAACAGAAACTTTTATTTCACTCCTACCGTTTGGGTAAATTTTGTACATTATGATGTTTGGAGAGTGAGCAGTAAAAGGAAAAACAAGTTGTGCTGCGGTGAGACCCGCATAGGGGGGGAGATGGCTGCTAAATAACAATGTGTTTCAGAATAAAAGTGAGTGAAATGTAGAGGAGTGACAGTGAAAATACTGGAAGCAAGATGGCAATTCAGGCTGAACACGGGTCGGACTAGTTTCGCGTCTGACTTTACAAAGGCGTACCTGTCGAGGCGCATCAACTTGGACAAACTCTTTGTAGATCCTTGAGGCAGCAACCGTCATTTCAGTCTCAGTGGTAATTTTCTTATAGTCCTCACATGCCAGCCAGAACAGGAGGTTCTCCTCACTGTACTCTGTCCTCAAGAAGTTCTCAAACACCAGCTGACCTGCTACAGAACAGGAAGACACTGTTTAAAGGACTGATATTTTAAATGGAATTATACATTTTACGACATTTCCCTGTGGTCTACATAAACTGTAAATGCTATGTTCGGGTCTGGATTCTTCATTTATTCAACTCCACAGGTCCATCTTCAACACTTTCTGAATAATAACACCAGAAAGGTTGTTTTGAGCGCTGTAAATGCAAATGAGCAACTTCATGCCCCGCCCCCTCCAGGTTGTTGACTGTGTTGCTCTGTCTCGTTCAACCAATAACTGAACATTTAGAGTAATCTGTTCGAAGTATGGACTACAACCGCTGCTGCTGACGAACAATTATGTCATACTTTGAGAAATGTTCGTCGGAAGTCTTGACCTTATATGCAAAAATGTTGTGACATAACTAGTTACATTTTATAACTAGTTAAGCAGGAATTAAAACGGGTTGTAGAAATTCACTCAGTTTTTGCCAAAATGAATATAAAGATAGCTTTGCAGCACTTGGACAATTTAAATTCAAACTTTTGGAACTATTAGGGTCCAAATACACAAGTAACAAAGACGGAGAAAAGTGGGTTTAACGAAATATGACCCCTTTTAAAATCAGCTTAAAGAATGAACATAACTTTGTAACTCTTTAAAACTTCACGCGTCATCGCTGACACACCCTGCATATATGCACTTTGGATGGCTGTAATTCTTTCACCGTTTGTGTGATTGGAAAATTCCAAAAGTTTCTGAAACCTGAGACGTTGCACTTTACAGGCTTTATTGGGTCATTACGATAATTTCACTCATGCCTGTACTAGAAGCCGTTTTAGTAGTATTATAACATGCAGTAAATTGTAAACGACTGATAGATTTTCAAAGTTGTAAGTACTCTGGCAAAATGGGCAAAAGCACTCACTCACAGCATATTTTCTAATATTTTTATAGTCAAAACTAGGGGGAAAAAAAGTCCAAACTATTTTAGGCTTAGGGTTTAAAGGGTTAAATGAAACTGAAAACTATCAGAGGTTGTCGAGGCTCTTGCTGTTGCCGTTGTTGTTGTTTTTTTTTCTTAATTACAGAGCCTGGAAGCAAATATATAGTAATTACAGCAACTGCAGCACTTCTCACAGCCATAGAACACAAGCCAAACAATATGAAATATAACCTAAAGCTCATTCGTGTACTCATGATTATATGGGGAACATGGTTCTGCTGGCACACATACTGACTTTATGCTATTGTTATCGTGAGTGGCACGCTGTCAGTTTGTTTTTGCTGTACAGTGGTGCAGGGTAAGGAGCTTATAGGCTTAGACTACAAAAGAACTCATAGTTGTGCGATTACCGCTGCTATAAGGAAATCTGATGTGAAGCAGCTGCATGTTCAGTGCTGATTTAACCACTGCAGTCGCCACAACTGCAGGCTAGACGGTGCTTTTACGCAACAGCACTGCTATAGTCACTACAGCACGAAATGAAGAAATAATGTCGCAGCTTGCCTCCGCTATATTTTTTTTCCTTAATAAAGTATGATGAAATGTTGCTAAAGACTTGGCAAACAAATGAACAAAACTAATTTATTATCCTGTTATCGATAGAAATGATCCTTAATAACTGTAAAAGGTAATGATTTAATGAGATCTTAAAATAAGAGTACTCTGGAAAAAATCAAAATGTTACCAAGTATATTTTTCTCACTTCTATTTAAAATCGCATCACACTTAAAATAAGACATAATCACCTAGAGTAACTTTTCAGTGAGATATAAAAACTTATTTTTAGACAACAGAGCTTAAATCTTATTTCAAGAAAGCTTACCAACATAATTTTCACTTGTTCCATTGGCGCTTTTTTTTTTTTTTTTTTTTTTTTTTTTTGCTTGAATTGAGCAAAAAAAAAATCTTGAATGACACAAAAAATCCAGTGGAAAGTGAAAATTATCTTGGTAAGATTTTCAAGATGTGTTGTCTAAAAATAAGTTCTTTATATCTCACTGAAAAGTTACTCTTTAGGTGATTTTGTCTTATTTTAAATATTGTATTTTATGCATCGTCTGCCTTATCCTCTACCGTACAGTGTCTTGAAAGGCACTTAAAATAATAATACATTTTATTTAAGTGCGATGAGACTTTGGCTAGAAATAACAAAAACACACTTTAAGATTTAGAATTTTGCAGCGTGAAAATATGCCGATAGATTACGTTTCGTTTTGGTTCATTCCCCACACTCCTTTAATATTTGCGAATACTACTCTACAGGCAATACGACACTGAGAATATAAATGTACAAAGACACATTTAAAGAGACTGATACGTGGATAGAAATAAATTACATTTGTGACTCTGCATCAGTTTTACATGGTGTAGACAATGACATGATGAACGTGTTCTGTACTCAAGGATAAAGGCGGCGCAATGACATATTGTGGGTGTGTTTGACTTTTTTTTTTTTTTTTTTTTGGCCAGGCAGTGTATTTAGCTGTAACCCCAACAGAATGATCAGTAATTGTAATTTAATTAGGCAAACATGTTTTGGGCAGAGACTAACAAATGGAATTTACACTTATTTATTACTTGAAATAAAAAGTCAAACACCAGAGACAAACTGCCAGTTATATTTATGAATCACTGGAGGCCCATTAAAGTACAAACCCAAACCACGTCCCTGCGTACACACCTCACTATCGCACATTATATTTCTCATTCTCTTCCGTGCATCACTTTTGTTTAAGGTGTTTTCACGTTTTTGTTTTTCTAGCGTAAATGTGAAACGCTTGGCGCTTAGTTTGGGAGCACAAACAAGTTACTGAAAAGATGTGTTATTCATACAAAGAGCTTTACATAAATTGCAGCCGCGGTTCTGACACTAATTGACAGGAAACAAAATGCATATATGGGCTGCTCGTTGCGTTCAACAAATCACTCATGTTCCATAACTTGGCCTCATTCATAACAGAGTAAACCTCCAGAAATCACATGAGATATATAGGTATATGAAGGCCATCATATTGCAACTGCCACATGCACAGCCATTTATTTATTTGCCATAGAGTACCTATTTATCATATGTGTCATTGGATTTCTTCAAAAGGAAATGGAGCAACTGGGATGCGGGACAAAATTTATCTTTTGGACGACAGATAATCTTGACGCAGAGACAACAGGTTGAAATATTACAGATCGGCTGAATTAATTTCAGTGCAGCAATGAGAGTAGAAAAGGAGAGGAAGAACCCATCTGCCCTTTCAGTCGTTTTCAAATAGAGGCCGCGAATACGGTCAGGTGAAAGCCATCAGCGAGCGCTGGCTTTATAAATGAATAAGAGTTGGCTGGAATCACCCCATCTACACTGGCAGCTCAGATTAGACCTCTTATCTCTGGCAGTGTCGTCCTCCTTAAATATATCTCCAAATGGATTTGATGAACTTGAGGGAAGAATATGTCCTCGATCCCCCTAAAGAAGCCCGAGGGCAGTTGAGGATGATTTGCTAGGCAGAGTTGTAGAGAATTGCGAGAGTGAAAAGGAGAAGGCAGACAATAGAGCAGACAGCATTTGTCAAGAGAATGAAAGGAGCAACTCTGTAAGTGAGCTTACTTTTACACTCCAGGAGCTGCTCCAGTGACTCTCCCCACGCCGCGACAACAGGAGCCCTGAAGAATCAGAGTATCACACTGAGGTTCAAGTCTCATTTATATTAAAATAAAAAAAAGATTATTACATTTAACCCATAAAGACCCAAACAGCCACCAGCAACCAAAAGCATCAACCGTTTAATCCCTGTTGATGAAGTGTAAAATACACTTTATCATCTTTTCATGGTCATCATACATGACTCATTTGGACATTCAGAGGTTCTGTAGTTACCGTGGAAACACTGTCATCTTCTACAACATTGATTCACCAGTAAAACCCATGGAGTTGGATCAGTGACAGTGGATGGAGACGCTGGGTTTATGTTCAGTTAATGATACGGTTTACTGAAAGTCACATTTTCTTCAGTTTTCTCTGTTTTGATATAAAAACTTTTAAATGTATTCTGAGCTTTTATGAAAATCTACATGATCGGTGAATTAAATAGAAGGGGAAAATACGATTTACACTGGAAAAAAAACACAATGAAGAAGATGATATACCAATAGATGGCGATAAATCACGTAAGAGGTTAAATATAGAGACAAATTCATTTGGGAACTGCAAGAAACTAGCACTGGGTCTTTATGGGTTAACACTTTCTCCAATCTGATGTTGTATTAGTTATTTAAAATGATCAAACTTGTGCATGTCAAATAAAAAACACGTGCGCCATCCCTACATTGGCTTATGACACCTTATGCCATGTTGTGAATTGAATTAGAAGTTAATCATAAATTTACATGAACACCCATCTGTCCGATCATAAAACACAGCGGCACATTGGAACTGAATTACAGACATCTGTCACACATCCGTTCCGTTCCATGACTCCGCTCCTCCGCTGGCTGGTGGGAAGGGCAAGGAGTCGAGGAGTTTCAACTGGAGTGCCATGCCCTTGTGTCACGCCTCATTTTACGTGTCACAGGTTCAATCGCTGAAAACACTTCCGCTAAGCTATGACCGATGTCACCGCCCCTCAGGCCGGCCTCCTCACCCCCCCACCATGTACATTTCAGGTAGTGGAGATATCATTCAAGTTAGCACAACACGATCGATTTCTAGGTCACAATCTGGAATCGAGGAGTGAAGGAGGTGGAAAAAATGAAAAACAGGGAATTGAAAGCCTACTGAGTCAACGTGTTTGAGACCTGCCCGCCCCCCCCTTTCTGGAAAGCTATGACAGGTGAAAATCTTCCAACACTGAGCCCGTGTACATGACCGTACAAATCTGATAACTGAGATTAGGGCTGCACGATTTTGGCCAAAAATAAAATCCTATTTTTTTTTCCCTCTAAAAACTTGATTTTTGGGGTAAAACTACAAAAGACACAGAAGTTGGCATGTCATTTTCATGGGCAGCCCGCAATGCAAGGCACTGCTCCCTACATGAAATCTGTGATGGTATTGAAGCATCCCCGAAAATTCCGCGATGGGCCCACAGAAGTTGTACCAGTGTAAGTCTGTGACGTGCATGGACCACATAAAATGAGTACTCCCCATGTGGTTCTATTTAAATTGGGGGATCCGCGCGTGGAGGAGACCTACCCAGGACACACTGGAGGGGTTATATCTCTGGGCTGGGAACACCAACCTGGATGCGAATCAGAAGAAGACTGTACAGATCTGTGCATGGACAACGTAAGATGAGTTTTGAACTGGGGGATCTGTGCATGGACCACAGTTTACATTGGTGTCACTACTGCAGGTCCATCACAGATTTAAGGTCCGTGGTCGTTACACGGACTTCTGTGGAAGACCGTTCTCACAGATAGGAGGAGGAGGAGCTTACTGTAGCCCCGGAGACACGAGAGAGATGTCGATTTGACAATTTCCCTTTTTTAAAAAATCTGATTTTAATTTAAAATTGATTAACTGCACAGCCCTAATTGAGATTAATCAGATCTGACCCATTTACATGCACTTCAGAAATGCCATAATTGAAAAACCCTGGTTTGGACATTTCCGTCAGTTATTGGGTTTCTTTCAGAGTTTGTATACGTAGTGGTGATAGACAATTTCCTATTACTTGAATTGCATTGTTTTTACACTTGCACAGATGGAAAGAATGAAATGTATCCGATTAGTTGGTGCATGCATGAAGACATCGGAATATTGGGGAAAATCCAGGTGTGTTAATCCGATTTCTCATAATCAGATTACTGCTGTATGTGATAACGCACATTAAATTCTGCTGTTTATACGATCACTTGAATAATCTGATAACTCCAGAAATCAGACGATGATCACAGTATTAGCATACGTGTAAACAAGCTCAGTGTTTAATTTCCCCTCAAAGTGAGTGATAATAAACTGAACTATTATAATTAACGTTTATTTTAATTTAAAGGAGTCATAAGTAGGATTGTGGCCAAAACTGGTACTGCAATCACATTCAAAATACTGTAGAGACTACGGGTTCCCAGATCCAGCATGACCATCTACTACAATGAGCTACCATGGCCAGTGACGAGTCCTAAATCCCGGGCCCGGTCTCTTCGCCTGGGCCCGGGCTACAGGCGAGCCGGCGTCTCTCTCCAAATTCTGCTCCGCTTTCAGCCGTCTCCATGTCTCAAAACCATCTCCTATCCATATCCTTGTTTTGTTTCTCACTTTGTCACTACGCATTTTGGAATAATAAGAGGCCTTTTAGGTTTAGTTACATCAGACATTTGTGATCAGAAAGGTTCCAGATGCAGCTCTGTGGGAACTGGCAACCTGGAAGCCCAAATGCTACTGACTTTGTGATTGGTAGATAGGTGATGGGTGGAGCATCAGACCCAAACACAAAATGACAACGTAAACATTACTTGTAGGCTGCCACTTTGCTTTTTAAAAGTGAATATTCCGGCTGGACTACTATTGTCAGTGATATCAGTATTTGTAATAAACATGATTCCTTCATGTGTGGTGACACTCAGGGCCCTTTTATTACTTGGAACAAAATTCTTACATACAGCTCCTCTAATATAGATGCAAAAATATTGATCTGAACATGAAGCTAAACTGTGCACAGACGATCTTTTTAGTGTGTATCGTCTTTCTCGCTCCATGGATTCAACATTTTTTAGATCCCCCTCAGACCTGTCCAGAAACCCAACCACCACGATATTTTCCAAACTCTATCCAAAGAAACACCTACATGCCACGGGATGTGAACGCCGCACTCTGGTTTCAAAGTCCTGGAGCTCGTCCACCACTGACGCCTCCCGCCAAGCTGAGAGAAGGAAGCAAACGTACTTTATTCTTCGCTACGACAGATTCAAGACGCGTTACATTTCAGGCAGACGGCTTAATATTCATAACAAAATTCAATCGGAGATGCAATCTAGTCTTATGCAAACAAAATATATGGGGAGGATTACTTTTTTTTTTTTTCCAGTAACTCGCATGTTAGCTGACATTCACTCTTATTTAAATAACAAATATCAGTAAGTCGGACTACTTTACTCGACGAGAGATGTACAAAGAAAAAACTGACATGAGTTAATTTCAATTTAAATTGTCTAAGGGACTATTTTCAGTACATTTCAGTGGGTAAAATTGCATTGTTGTTTTGTAGTAGCTCCTTCAGCACCAGTTTTACACCTCCAGGACAAGGAGCAATACCGCAGGCCATTCCTCCCCACAGGTTCTACTTCTAATTCAAAATTTATATAAGCATCTATATAAATACCACATTTCTTATTTGTCTATATATATTTCATTTTTGTTGTCTTTCCCTGCACTTACTTGTATGTCGCTGCTGTTAACTGGGAAATTTCCCCATGGCGGGATAAAATCTCATCTTAAATTATCAGAAAGTTCACTCATTGAAATGCACAGAAAGACTTATACCTATGAATCTGCTACTCGGTTTCTATTTCAGCTTTGTTCAGTCCAGTGGTCCAGTTTTATGATGCAACTGCTTTACTGTTTTCTAACTTTGAAGAAACTGCATTTCAGTCGAGTGTAACGTCCCAGCCTAGAGGAACCTGAGCCATTAAAAAATAAAGGCTCCCCTCTTCCCCGACTTTCAAAGAATGAGTCCGCAGTCCAAGATGATGAATTTATTTACAAAATTATAGAATAGCTTCAAGGTGAGCACAGACAAAATGACAACCAAAACACTATTAAACCACATGCATAAAGAAAAATACAACACAGCTTACCTTCCTAAATGAAAACTGGCATAAAATAAGACCGTGAACCCTACATCTATATGGACTCTTGAATTCTTAGAAGGAAGGAAATAGTTAAATATATTTGCATATATTTAGAGATGCACCCACACAGCTTCCACCCTGTAACTACTCTCATAAATTCCAGGTTAGAGCGCCTCCGTCTGGTATGGAGGAGCTAAATGAAAAAGAACTCTAGAATAAATTGGTCTCCACATTCTTCCATTATACCATATGCTTCTACTAATCAGATTTTCACATTTTATGGGAATATCTGAGATGAGCAACTATGGTGGAACACTGAAGGATTTGAGCAAGTTAATCCATAAAGATCCAAACATCCATCACCGACCAAAACCATCTACTGATCTAAACTGTTTAATACCTGTTGATCCGCTAATCCTATCAATTTATGTAAATAATTGGTGTAAAATAGTTAGTCATCAGATATGACCCATTTTGGACGTTCAGAGACTCCATAGTGAACGTGGAAACACAGTCTTCTTCTACAACATTGATTCACTAGTAAAACCGATGGTTTGATCAATGACAGGGGATGGAAATGCTTGGTTTATGTTCAGTTAGTGATATACTAGTGCATTGACCCATGGGGAACCCTGGGTTCTAGATCCTCTGATCCAGTTCACCTTTACTTTCTTGGTAAATTCCACTGGCATTTTCAGTTGGATAACCTCTCAGCTGGCATGTCTGTTTCTGCACTTGAAATCTGACACCATGGCAACGTGGCCCTATTGTTTATCTGTTGCTAGGTAACCCATTTCATTGATGATTCTATGATTTTGGGCATAGCAACATGATTGGCTATTGGGAGGCCACTGTATTCCAAAATTACTAATATCTCCTAAAATATTGGTCCTATCAACTTGCCGTTTTCACTAGTCTCTTCCTTGACCAAAAACACATAAGTATGCCAAACTGCAGCAGTCAGCTTTTTCCAGATTTTGTGTGATCCCTGAGACACAAAGTCCACTTCACTTTTAGTTTTCCTTAGAAAAGTGACCTTTTTCCACAATTTTGCAGTTTTTGACATAATAACCCGTAACTTTAATCTGAGCTTTTATGAACATCTATGATCAACAAATTAAATACAAGAAAATACCTGGTTCATACAGATAAAATGCGAAATAAAGAAGACAATATTATGATAAATGGTGATAAATAATTTAAGAATAGTTAGATGTAGAGAAAATGTCATTTGGGAACCAACACAAAAGTAGCACTGGATCTGTATGGGTTAAAGTATTTCTCCAAGTCTATTCTTAAAAAAAACAAAACAAAAAAAAACAAAACCATCATCACTTTGCATTCTTCAAGAGTTTAAGTTTTTTGGTCTGAAAAGCACCTAACAGCCTAGCACTATCCTCTAGTCATTAGTTTACTCATTCCAAAAGCCTAAATTAGATAAAATTTTAATGATCCCTTTGGGGAAGCTGGGTCATTGCAACAGCGGAGAATCAGATCAGAATAAGTCACAGAAGTGAATGTAATACAAGGAAGTACAGCGGGTGAACATGCTGAAAAGCAGAACAAATAAATACAACTAGCATATCTGCGCTTACAGATTCACTGCATAAGACGAATAGGCACGAGCCATTCACATAATCTATAATATGCGTGAGAATATTGAATTTATGGGTATATAAACTGAAAACTAATTTTTATCTTGAAGCTGTGGCAACTCCCCAGAAATGTGCAGACTCTACAATCTTCATATAGATGATAATAATCACATGAATGAATGCTCTTCTTTGAATATTACGTTAGATAACCATAAAAATGGGATGAAAGGTAATTGCATTCACACTCCCAACTAAACAGACAGCTGGTGTGGGCACACAATGAAAAACTATTACTTTTTTTTTTTTCCTCTAAGCCAAGCCCTGCATCGGAGGAAGCCGTGAATGCTGCTCATCTCCTTTCCATCAACAAGGAAATAACTACTCTGTTGTGGCAAATATTGTAGCGTGGCTCTTTTGCACCCGCAGTGTATGGATACGGCGCCAATATGGAATCAGATTTGTGCCAATTTATTTAATAACAGCCTCTTAGAATTCAGACAGAAATAAACATTTGAGCAAGAAGGGGGAAAAAAGAGGAAAACGTATAATTTGCAAAAAAATATATATTTGTAGTTGTACTTTTTAATAATATATCCTTTCCTTTACAGTTCCCGCTGTTACTTTCTCACCATTACATTGTTGAGTTTGTGCTTAGGCTGCCAACTATCTCTTTGTGCTGGCTCATATGGTTTTAATTCGTTCCAGTCCTGAGACAAACCTCACGTACTGTAGGTAGTGTTTTCTTTTCAGGGGTACATCCCAATTGGCTAGTTGTTCAGCGTGCCAAAAAGCGTTCAGTGAAGTAAGTTTATGATCAATACTTCAGTGAAGTTATCGAGTAGATAGTGAATGCCCTGTGCCGCTGTTTCAGATGCCCATGCCTGCCATCTGCCAAAACTGAAACCCACACTTTCAGCCCTCCAATGACTCACACTCTCTCAAATCCTTATTTTTAAATCTAAGAGGTTTGATTATACCGACACAAGGCTGCTTCGCAATCACACTCTTCTTTGTGACGTTTCATTAAGCTGGAAATAACAGGTTGACCTAGCCAATAAGTCTTCAGCACTGCCAGTACCTGGAACAAGACCGCTCCAGGCACCACAAACCAACAACCCCTCTACTCCAAGAAGCCAACACTACTCACTGGAATGTCACACAGTTCCTACTGCTGTGACAGCTGTCCGAATGACTGAGAAAAACAGGCCGGAGCCGCCGCTGCATCCGCAGGCATGGCCATACAGACGTCAGATGATTAACAGACTTTTTTTTCTTTTTTTTTTTTTTTCCTGCTTTCACCCTATTTTCCTATTATCCACTATTGTTGTTCCCTATTATTCTTTTATTTTGGTTTTAAGTATCCTCTGTACAGCACTTTGGTCCGCTGTGGTTGTTTTTAAAGTGCTTTACAAATAAAGTTGGATTGGATATTATCCACTGTCATGTGTTATATGTTCTCAAAATTTAATATAACCCATGTTTTGTTTTTTGGTAGGTAATGCACTGTAGTACCACAACAATGCTATAATGCTGCAATATAATCATGTCACAACAAGGAATGGCATTAACCCATAAAGACCCAAACGTCAACTGGCGACCAAAACCATCTACTGATCTAAACTGTTGAATACCCGTTGAACCACTCATCCTATCAATACATGTGAATAATTGGTGTAAAATGCAGTTTGTCATCTTTTTATGGTCGTCATATATGACCCATTTGGACGTTCAGAGGCTCCGTAGTGAACGTGGAAACGCCGTCATCTAGAACATTGATTCACCAGTAAAACCAGACTGATCTCATGAAATCGTGTTGTATGTCACGTTAGTTCTTATGGCATTTGGTGAGCTATACGTACGCATTTTCATCCTTTCGTGTGTTAACGTCATTTGATTGCTTGTCAAGTTATGCCAAGATCTACAGTTGACATATCCGTAACCACTAATCGTGTGGTATTTGAAGCAGTGTGAACATAGACGCGGAAAGCTTATAATGCCTACAGATAACACGGCAATTAAAAGCGGTGTGTGGGGCATGTGTGTATAAACGCGATTTCATGAGATCACGTTGGTAAAACCCATGGAGTTTGGATCGATGACGGTGGATGGACACACTTGGTTTCATGTTCATCCATTGGTATCTTTGCTGAAAAGTCACTCTTTCTTCAGTTTTTTCTGTTTTTGATATAATAATCCTCAACTTTAATCTGGGCTTTTATGAACATCTACATGATCAGTGAAATAAATATATGAAAATAGATTATATACACTGAAAAAACAGGAAATACAGTGGATAATATTATAATAAATGGTGATAAATCCCTTATTTAAATTTAAAGAGAAAAATATTTTTGGAACTGCCATGAAAGTCACATGTAAATGTCAGTCAAACTGGTGCAGACTCTGCTGATTGATAAAGAGCCAAACATTAGGTTTTAGATAATAGTCAGGCTTCTCTTTGAGCGCAGAGGTAGCTTACTTACGTCATTAAATCCTTTTATGGGTGATGTCCTTCTGATTTATTGCTGAATAATACTGAAAAAAAATACCTTGAAAGTGTTGCCTTGAATGTTGGAACTCCATTTTGCAGAAGTCACGAATATAAGGAAAGGATTTTCAGTGCTTTCACTAACCAGCTTAATTATTTAGAGCATAGAAACAAATGTAATATTGATGCCTGTACCAGTCACACACACAAGTTGAGACAGATACATGTCTATTACACTCCTTTTTGTAACAGTTCCAATATATTAGGGACTGGGAATGCTAATTGTGGCACTTTTGCAAGAGGAGTTTCTGTTGTTTACAGGATTTCAGCTGTTCAACAGTCTGTAGTTGCCGTTGTCTGATTGTCCTCTTTATGATGTGACATACATTTTCAATAGGAGACAGATGTGGACTGCAGGCAGGATGAGCGCAAACCCACTGCGACTACGAACACACACTGCTGCAACCCATGCAGAATGAGGCCTTGAATTGTCCTGTAAGTAAATAACCATATATTCTCTGCAAATAAATGGAGCTGACAGAAGCATATGTCTTTCTAAAATTCCAATATATGCCGTCAGATTAATGACACCTTCGCACATGTGTAAGTCGGTCATGTCGTGAACAGCAATGCACCACCGGACTATCGATTTAGATTTATCAAGTTTGCCCTGTTTTTTGGTCAGTCAACCTGTGGGAGGATCTCCATGCATAATCCAGGTTGAGGTTACATTTTTGGATGTAGTAGCGAGCTGTGTTAACCCTATAATGCCAAATGCATCATATTTGATACATGAGTTTTGAAGCCCTATACATGATCAGTGTGATTTTTTTTTTTTTTTTCCTTGAAAAACCTGATGTATACAATTAGATACATGCAGTACATGGATAATCCACCAGGGGGGAGGAATTCGTTCACCAGAGGCCTTTCCAGTGACACTACAAGACTGTCATTAATGAGGAAGGAGGCAGAACTTTGACAATTTAGAAAAGGAATTACCAATTTGTTAAACATGTTTGTGTTATATTATGTTTTTGTTTGTTCAGAAATAATTACATTTGAACACTGAGACCCGATGTATCAAATATGATCCAAAATTGAAACTCATACATGAAAATTGATATTTGAAGAAAAAAAACATTGGGGGGGTTGTTCAGAAGGACCAAAGAAGGCTCCACTTTCAAAGAACTTGAATTTTCTGTCAATGATTTAATGGTTCAGGCTTTACAGGGTTAAGTGACAACAGCTTAACAGAATTTTCCTCAGCCCCTGTGACTACAATCAGGACAGAAACATCATATTTTATGTTGCATTGCCACCTGAGGGCTCAGAGGTCAGACACGTGAAAGTATTTCAGAGCATTTGTGGCGGTTTTAAGTCACATTTGTGTTAGAGCGTAAAGAGATATTGTGAAAAAAGAAGCTAACTTGGATTTTTCTTAAGTTTAGAAAAAAACATCTGTATTAATGTCGACAGTATTAGCCTTTGGTTGGTGCACCTTTTATGTCTAGTCATAATCATCTATCCTGTTACTAAACGGATAATTGTCAAATCTAATAGTGTAACTCATGTATTCTATACACTCTTCAGTCTTTGTCAAAGTCCCCAATATTGTGAGTGTTTCAGAGATCAAAGTTTAAACTAGTTCATACTTACAATGTACTATGACTGGGCAGTAGCTGATTTTCCATTGACCCTCAAATTGTGTGAATATAACTTGTGCATAAAAATTTACCTGCTGGAAAAATGACCGTTTCGTCAAAACTCTTGTTTTTCACTGAAAGGTTTTTGTGCTGGTAAGAGGTGATTTTTGGGACATAACGAAATTGGTATATCACGCAAAACTGCATTAGAAAGACCTTTTTGTGTAACTAGAGTCACGTGAACAAAAAATAACAGATGTTGACTGCCGTTACAACAAACGAAGAAGAGTTTTGAAATAAACATGGTGCCGTATGTGTGGACATGCCAGGAAACTGAAATATTTTTTCATTTAGTATGGGATAGAGGGGTTATGAGCATTCTAGATTCAAAACAATAGATATTTATGTTCGTCACCATGTTTATGGAATGACTTCTGGTAACATCTCGCAATGATAAATAAACAAATCATCACATTTGTGATTTAATGGAAAAACTGACATTACACACTTCTGTTTTTTCTACATTTGGTAAATATCAGTAAAGTTTTGCACGTATGTCTAATGGAAAAGCGACGTGAAATAATTTAAGTCATTCCCTTGCATGTTTGTTAGTTAAATAAGGTTCAAGCAAATTAACAATTGGCAGTTAACTGTTTTGTGTTTTAGAAACAATGTCCCAACTTGTATTGAAATGGGGGTTATACTTTAAGTGATTATTTATTTATTTATTTATACACTGTAAAAAAAAAAAATCCTGTTATTTTTATGGAAAAAACTGGCAGCTGTGGTTACCACAGCAATACTGTAAGAAACACAACAAACCATAACCATATCTACTGCGTAACATGTAGATTTAACATTTTAAACATGTATATTTAACACTGGATTTAAATGGTAAATAGGCTGCACTTATGTAGCATAGTTTATACACCTTCATGGTTCCCAAAGTGCTTTCCAAAGCCACCAGGTCCTACTGGGAGCAATTTAGGTTCAGTGTCTTGAAAGGACACTTCAACATGTGTGACATGTCAGAGCCCAGATTTGAACCATCAACCCTTCAGTCACTGGACAGCCTGCGCTACCAACTGAGCCATAGCCACCCATCACACATATTCGAAATGTTAAATTAACAGTTTACTTTTTTTTTAAATTACTTTTTTATTTATTTTAAAAAGTGAATAGGCTGTTATTTTAACATTGTGGTCTTGCAATTTAAACAGCACCAAATTGTTTTTCAATTTACAGTTTTATTTTGTTAAACAATAGAAATACATAATTTCTACATAAAAAATCTGCTTTTGTGAACATATTCTTCCTGTAAAAACTACAGCTATATTTGACTTAATCTTTAACACAAAAATATTTTCAAATAAACAACTTTGCATTGAAGTTTCACTAACATTTTTTTTATGTTGCAATTTTACAACTTTTTAGTGTTAATTATACAGTCATTTTTTTTTATAGTGTGTATAAAAAAGCCTTAAGACTTCAGGGACAAGGCAACAACAACAATAACAAAAAAAAACACCATATCTTTCCACAGCCACTCAGTTTTTGGATTGCATCATATATAGCGCATTCAGCTCAAAGAATTCTCACAAGTCTTTGGACCTTTTTCATGTTTTCTTAGAGAAGGAGGAAGGGAAGAGGGCTAGAGGCATGCTGAGAAGCACAGAGAAACTCAGAAACACAGAGGGAGAAACTTCCAATAAAAACTGCACACACACATCACAGAAGCCCCATCAGAAACACTTGCTCACAAACTTGTAGACAAGAGAGAACCATCGGGAAAAAAAAAAAACGCATCCCAGTTTTATTTTAGCAACAGGCTTTCTGGCAAACCAAAAATCAGAGAAAGTCAGTCATTACTGAAGAACAAAAGCAGACTAGGGGGAAGTAAAACATCGAAATGTTCAACAGTTTCAAAGGCATCAGTGCTAGACAAGAAGTATGTCCAAAATCTTGAAATATAAAATAATCTAGAGCTTATACTTACATGGGTTTTCTGTTGCCAAAAAAAGAACGCTGTTGT
Organism: Apogon hyalosoma; assembly: GCA_037367295.1. Lineage (NCBI taxonomy): Eukaryota > Metazoa > Chordata > Actinopteri > Kurtiformes > Apogonidae > Apogon > Apogon hyalosoma. The sequence continues at coordinate 1,034,273 of JAPQRP010000020.1, forward strand.
GGGAATATGTGCTCCAAAACACACTCCTCTTCCTTAGCCTATCCTTCCTGTTCACTACCTGACATTACCTACCAGTACAAGTCTGTGCATGTAGAGTAGTAATACAGGCAGGATCTGAGACAACAGACTTGTCAGCAGTACTAGAAAACAAGTTCTGCCCGAGGAGATATGCTCCAAAACTCTCATTTGATGACTCTTAACAGCTTAGAAAAAATATTGTCATTGTCAGTTTCTGTAACGCATGGAGACATATATAATCTCTGTTTCTGAGCCAAAAGTATCTGTCATATCAACATTTGTTATATTTTAGAATTTTAATGAGCTCAGAAGTTGCAGAAGTTTTTGCATCTTTCCTCAACAGGCGGGATGTGGTTTGGGTGGAGCGCAAATTTACAAAATCCAGGACTTGGCAATCAGAATATCTATTTCAAACCCTGTTACTTTTTAGGTTTTTACATAACAACAACCAAAAAAAAGAGCCGATTACTAAATGTAATACGAATTATTATTTTCTCACATCTTTGTTGAGTTAAACCAAGTAACGATATCCTTCACTAACCCTAACCTACATGATTTTAGCTCATAAACCCTAACAGAAAAATGCAATAAGCAATTAACCCTTAAAGACCTCAAACTCTTCGCGGTGACTTGCAAATGATTTTTTTTCTCTTCTTCCTCTAGCTTTCCTTAATGATTCATCTCCATATATTATAATATTATCCTCTGTAGTTAAAATTTTTTTCAGTGAAAATCAAGTATTTTTCCATATTTAATTCACTTATGTAGATGTTCATAGAAGCTCAGAGTTAATGGAAAGGTTACTGTATCAAAAGATAGAAAACTATAGAAAAAGTGAGTTTTTCTGCAAAATATATCATTAACTGAACATTACAAGAAGTGTCTGCAAACACTGCCCTTTATGAAACTACATGATTCTACTGGTGAATCAATGTTGCAGATGGTGACGATGTTTCCATGTTCACCTTTCAGCCTCTGAACATCTAAATGGGTCATATCTGGTGACAATGAAAAACCGAAAAACTGCATTTTTCCTGAATTACAGTCACAGAAAAAATGATTAGACCACCAAAAACAATGGTTGTGCAATCCAGTCCTAACTCCTGTGTGTATCATGTGACTAAAACAGACAGGAAAGAAAACATGGAATGCCTAAAAGCACAGTTTTTGTCAGTACAATGACATAGATATTGATGGAAGAACTGAAGTGATTTTGGTTATCAAGAAAACATGGAAAATGGATAGATATCAGCTCTGAAATGAAACTACTATGAGCTATTTTTCTTGTCGTCATTATATTTGTCCAAACAAATGTACCTTTAGTTGGACCAGGCTTTAAAATGAACAAGAAATTGAAGAAAACAAGGGTGATTTATTAATTATTTTAAATCCGTGGATGCTTTTGGTCGCCGGGGCCTGTTTAAGTCTTTGAGGGTTAAAACACTATAACACTGATAAACACACATGAAGTTATCTAGATTATCTGATGTTCTGAAACATAAGAATGCATGCATATTGAAGTGGATAAAAGTTTGTGATTCGTGAGGCCGGTGACAACACAAACTTTCCAAGAAAGAACAAGCTTCAAGTAAATCATTAGTTTGCAAAATGTAAAATTCATGCAGGAATGAATGACTATGAATAACCCTGCTCTGACACCCAGCCACATTTAAATGGAAATAGTGGCTGTTAAAGTTCAAGCTGAATTATGCACAGTTTTTGTCATGCAGTTTTCAGAAAAATGCGTGCATTTGAAAAGAGGGTTGGAAGATGACTCTTAAATTTAGGATAAGAAATTTCTTACACCTTGATGTCTGTGAAGATTGGGTCTTCTTTTCTGCAGCAAAAAGTATTACAATTCAATCTGATAACAATAGCACAGCACCCTTTGTTACTTACATTTCCTGCTTTATAGGCCACTGAATTTATCTCACATACACTGCTTGGCAGACAACGCAGAATTTTTCAGCATTCTGCGGTTTCAACCACATGGTTAAAGCAGAGGCATTAAAAAAAACAAACAAGTTATTGGGCCCTATTTCTTTCTTATGAATGAGACCGTGGAAAGAAATGAAGGTGCTCTTTGACCCAGTTCACACAGAAATCCCCCAAGCTCTAAGTTCCTCAGAGACAACTAGTGGCAAAAAGAAGCAGATGCAGAAGTAACGGGCAAAGATGGGGTGCAATGTCCTCGTCTAACGTAGAGAGAGAGAGAGAATGGGAGAGGGATGGAGCTATGAAAATGAATGATGGGAGCACAAATGGCAGAGCTGTGATTGGGAGGAAAGAGGAGCAGGAGTGAAGGGAGACGAGGGACAACGCTGACAGCTACGCATGCCTACCTGTCCGCCCATCTCTCGTTTTCCGTCTTGATTTGCAAGTCCTCGACGGGACACTTTCCGGAGCTGTCCTGGAAAACAAGAACAGGTGTCATAAAACACTGCTGCGACTGGGATTTGCATCTGTAATGACCCCACTGGAGATGCTGAGAGTATGATGTTCATAACAAAAACCTGTCAGATACGAGATTGGAGTGGTATTCATCACCAATTCGGCTGCAAGCTATCTGAAATTTTATCACCTAATGATGATAGAAAACAGCATTTTTGTCGTCTCAACAAAATAACATGCTTTTGTGCATTTTCATTTGCAATTTCTTCTTTGTCTTCATTTTTTGGCAGAACCAGAGCTGTATGTTAAATGACCGAGTTCAACCTCCGGATAGATTATACTGTAACTGGAAAAGCTCCTGCAACAGCTGAACGTGAGGGGATTGTAAATTCAGCCGCCCCCCAGACTGATTGACTCACACCTTGGAGGTGTTCAGATACTTTCAAACATATTTCATATTTATGACCACGCATGTGCTGGGTACTGAACAAGTTCTTTAGGGTGTGAAGCCCACAGATTTAGCCCCACAACAAGAGTGATGGCCAATGAAAGCCCAGGTAACTGCGAGATGAAATGGGTTACGCAGGTATTTTTTCCACTGTGACACAAAGCATAGCATGTGGTTATACAGTAAAACCAGCTCTACTTTGGAAATGTGCAAAAGGGCCTCATGACCCCTAAACCTAACCACTTCTGTATTGGGCTAAATTTATCAAAATCAAAAGAACTAAACTAGTTATTTTAAACGATCTCTGACTGGTGTTAGGGAGCAGCAACTAAAATTAAAATGCCAAAATAAAAGCAGCTAAAGGTTAACTCGCTTCATATTGGTCTCCACACCTAGCATTAGCATTAACATTAGTGATTAGCATGTGACACACATTAGCAGTGAGCTGCCATTGAAAGCACTCAGGGACCAACTCTTGATCCTCATCAGTATTGCGGTCAGTGTTGGGAGTAATGTGTTAAAAAAGTAATGCATTGCAGTAATGGATTACTTTTTACTGTAATGCAGTAGTGCAAGGCAATACTAATCAAGTTCCAGTAATATTTTACTCGGTTCATGTTTAGTAGCGCTCGCGTTACAATTTAATTGCTCAAAGGAAAAACAAAAAAAAGCAAGACCAAGAGATCTTAAGGAATCAAAAATGCATCAGTAAAGTTCTATTTCCTGTTGGTGCTCAGCCAATGGGTGACGACGACAGAAGACAGTCCATTGGCGACACAGATGTATGTTCATTACTAACCCTAACACTGCATTAAGAAGCTAGTTAGCATGTTTCTATGACTAGTTAAAATTCTGTTTCGATTGTGGATTTATCTACCGCTATCCTGTGTGCCACGCCCCCTGTTTGAACATGTAAAATGTTGAAAAAAAAAATGCAAGTGTTCCTGCTGGGATTCGAACATCGTAGACCGTAGCGTTACTTACTGAGCTATCGTCTACATGTACAGTACAGACCAAAAGTCTGGACACACCTTCACATTTAAATTCATGAGATGGAGCGCAGGTGGCCAACACGTGCTCAGCATCACTCAGAACTCCTTCAAGACTGTTGGAAAACATTTCAGGTGTCTACCTCATGAAGCTCCTCCAGAGAGCGCCAAGAATGTGCAAAGCAGTAATACAAGCAAAATGTGTCTATTTTGAAGAATCTAAAATATAAAACATGCTTTGAGTTATGTCACACTTTTTTTAACTACATAATTCCATATGTATTCATTCATAGTTGTGATGCCTTCAGTGAGAATCTACAATGTAGGTAGTCATGAAAGTAAAGAAAAACCAGGTGAGTCCAAACTTTTGGCCTGTACTTTACTTTGGGGTGCAAATTTATGTATCCCTCCCAACGCTCTCCTATCTCTTACATGCACCATTTATACGAGAGTCTATATGGAACTCAAAAGTAATACAGGAGTCATGTAACACATTACAATTTTAAGGCAGTAATATTGTAAGGTAAGGAATTACTTTTAAATAGCAGTAATAAGTAATCTGTAATGTGCAAGTTACTTCCAAACTGTAATACAACACTGATCATGGTAAAGCGCACTGACAGGAGAATATGTATCTGTTTTTAATGGTGGGAGAAACTGGAAGACCTAAAAGAAACCGAACTCTACTCTTTCTGCTGTGAGGTAACCCTACACCACTGCACCATTCAGTTTCAAAACAAAGAGTTAAATTGAATTCAAGGATTAAAATGAATCCACAAAGTCATCCATCCAAATGTAAAAATCTTACATGTAAAGTGTGAGGTTCATTCTCCATCCCCATGCTTGGATACCTTCTTTTGGCAGATTTCAGGACAATGTGGGATAGCGAACCTGTTGGAACAAATTGAGCGCAAGTACGGATGAGAGCAGACCTTACAAGGAGCCGTCTCCACATATAGACAGGCTCTGTGCGTTTGGCAGTTTGTCCTCAAATTTTGAGTGTTTGTTTTTGATTGGTTCTCCTGAATTTGTGCTGCCTCTCATCTGCCAGTCAAATCAATGCACATCGCTCTAAGCAAATTGACTCTAACCCAGATTGGCAGCCTTACAGCGCTGGAAATTCAACAATGTTAAATAGGAGTTGGTATTGTATTCCTCGTGTAATTAAAGTTGCACAGAAGAATGTTAAAGTTTGGCAGTAGGCATTGTTGGGTATGAGTTTGTCGGGCATGAGATGCTTTTTTTCAGCTTCATTGCCCAGTTTAAAGTTGTAGATTACAGCTGTTCTCAAGTGGCCACGAAAACCACTGAAGGCCCTCATTAAACCCCAGTATTTGTTTTTGTTTGTTTGGAGCTTTGATTTATTTATTTCAAGGGCAGTAATGGCTCTGGTCCACACTGGTAATGAATCTTAGCACTGGTTGTCATCTGGTATGAAATGGGAAAAGAGGAGAAGAATAGGGTCATTTTGAGAAAGTTCAGAAACATGGTGGACTCCATGAACAATGGCCTGTTCCCTCTGTAGATGGACAGAGATTATTCTACAATAACACAACAGTTCTTATTTTCAGGTGATTATAATAATGGAAACTATTATTGCATTGTACAGTATTGTTAGCGTGTTCTTTTGTCGGCAGCTCCAGGGACGAGTCTGGATTCAGCTCGGTCTCAAAGTTGACAAAGTTTATTCTGATCACAAATAAGATGGACTCTGCGCAGAGGACTCAACACAATGAGTCCTGAACATCACATGAATTCCACATTTATTTCCCTATGGGTGGGCTCACCCTTACAAATGGGTTGGTCTTTACTTTATTGAACTAGATCAAACAGATGTGGGGCCTCAACTCTAAGTAAACTCATGGTAACAATGAGTTTACTTATCACCTGTGTCTGACAATACTATGTGTGTGAATGTGTGTGTGTATAGACGTGTATCTAAAGGAAGAACAGAAAATAATTAACTGTTATGCATACACATGGTTTCTATCTTAACCTACTAACTATTTAAACTCAAACAGGGTAAAAACTGAAATTTGGTCACAAAGAACATATCACTAACATTACTGAACTAAAACAAACTAAACAAATGAATCCTACTGTAAAAACGTCAACTACTAAAACAACGCTTTATCCTAATGCTTTAATATTTGAATTAAAATAATATTTCATTATCAAACAGGAGACGAGATGCACATTTCCTCCTCTGGATTTTGTTGTCAGGCTGTTGAAAATCCACTCCATGGCAGGAAATTTTGTCCACTCAGATGTTTCCAGACAGGGAGGAAAGTTAAGTACATGACTGACAACTGCAAGTAATTACACTCCTCAGAATCTGTCAGTGGACTTGACTATAGTGGAATGAATCCATGTCAGTCATCTGTGTTTATATTTAATATTTACTCCGGGTGTTGTTTTTTTGTTTTTTTCTTTTTTCTCCCCTTACTTCAGTTCCTGCAGCTTTAAATAATATTGTCTTTGTTTTTAAAGGAAATGCACTGCTGGCATCCTTTTTGGTGACAGGCTAGTAAACCACTGCTTCACACTGTGTGCAGTTAATGAATTGTCCAACAGCAGCAAGCAGCTGTTCTCGGTGAAAAGCGCAGAAAAGCCCACTGTAAATTACCAACCAGCAGAAGTAGGGACACAAAGCAAGAGACTTTCTGGTGAGCATAGTGAACATCTACAAGCTGCAGTTTTTCCTTCAGGAGTTAAAGCTTAATCAGAGACTAAATGTGGATGGATGCTTATTTTGCTTTGCGTTTGCTGGATATGCACTCCTTTTCCAATAGTTTCACTATTTACTTTATAAAGTAATACAATAATAATAAACAAGTGTTGCCAGGCACTACAAACCCACCCCCCCAGAAATTTCACCCTTTATAAGTAAATGGGAAGATTATAAAAATTCATAAAAAAATTGAACTTTGACCTACTGTTCCCAAAATGTAATAAGATCAAGTCTGCGTCACTGGCAATCTATAAACCAAATTTGGTGTGACTTCAACTAATAGTTTTGCTGCTACAGAGATTTGAAATTTCACCCATTATAAGTAAATGGGGGGAAAAAAAAATAAAAAAAATAAATTCATAAGAAATTTGAACTTTGACCTACTGTTCCTAACATGTAATTAGATCTATTTGGGGCACTGGCAATCTATAAACCAAATGTAGTATGAATCCACCCAATAGTTTTGCTGCTAGAGTGTTAAAAAAATAAACCGAACCAAAAACAATACTGCTTGCCTCCCCCTTTTTTTTTTTTTTTGGGGGGGGGGGTAATAATAAAGCGATTAGAGTCAGGTTTATGGAAATACCCTGGAATCAGAATACTTTATTAATCCCAGGGGGAAATTATTGGGTGTTACAGTCGCACCATTCATGTATAATAAAAATCAGCAGGAAAGAAATTATCAATACAACAGAAAAATAAATATATATGCATGTAAAGCTCTACATATACTAACATATGTATATATACCGATAAAACCCTCAATTAAGACACAAAAATAGAACAGCAATTTTTACAATATGTACTAGACAAAATATCAATATGAAAAAGAAATATACATAACAAATGTGCAAAAATATTCTTGTACGTAATTAGAATTTTGTGGTTAGAAGGTGGCAGTGGAATCATTAATATAATCAGTGGTATCTACGTAAGGTGCTGACTGAGTTTTTCCCAAGGCCAAAAGTGAAGTCGATGTGAAAGTATCTTAACATCGAACGCTGCTAATAGTATGTTTCCAAAAACACCTATTTCTCATATACATCCAATAAACATCTTACTGGAAACCATTTGTTTTAGTGTTATTCTGATCTTATTAAATGTGGACCCTCTGGTAGGTGTACTGGTGGTCCTTTTGCAAATTATTACTCTGTTCATAAGGGTTTAGGGCCAGTAGAAGGCTCTGATGTCTTCCTTTCCAGGCTTTGAGGTGTGTACAACAGCTCATTTACCTGCTGTCAGAATTTATTGAGCAGAATCTATTTTTCTCGATAGAAATCTCAAAGGTACTTGTGGCTAATTGGTTACACTAACAAAACTGTCGAATGATTTTATGCAAATGTTTGATGAAGTTTCTAGTTTTACAGCGGCTGGTAAGCAAGGATTTATCATCAGGCCAAAACGTCCCCAGGTCTCGATCTAAACAGTTAGGTGATCGCTCCTTTGCTTTCGCCGGCTCCAGAACAGTGGAACTCGCTGCCTCCTGACCTGCGAGTCCTCACTGACTTGTCCCTGTTTAAGACACACCTAGGGGTCTCCAATCCGATCCTGGTCCTCGAGGGCCGGTGTCCTGCATGTTTTAGATGTTTCCCTCTTCCAGCACACCTGACGGTCATCATCAGGCTTCTCTTGATGATAGGCTCATCATTTGATACATCTAAAACATGCAGGATACCGGCCCTCAAGGACCAGGATTGGAGACCCTGTTCGGACTGGCTTTTAACCCTCAACATTGAGACACTCTTAGGTTTTAAATCTGTGGTCTTTTTTAATCACTGTGTGTTGTGTAATAATAATAATAATAATAATAATAATAATAATAATGGATTAGATTTATATAGCGCTTTTTCTATTAACACATACTCAAAGCATGTACAGTGGATCCATTATTCATTTGCTCTTACATTCTCCCTCTGGTGGTGGTAAACTACATATGTAGCCACAGCTGCCCTGGGGCAGGCTGACAGAAGCGTGGCTGCCAATTCGCACCTACAGCCCCTCCCACCACCACCGAACATTCGTACGCATTCATACACCAGTGTGAGTTGCAGCACTGGAGGCAAGGAGGGTGAAGTGTCTTGCCCAAGGACACAACAGCACATGACTAGGACAGAGTGGGATTTGAACCGCCAACTCTTCGGTTAATGGACGACCCCGCTCTACCTCCTGAGCCACAGCCGTCCGTCTTACTGCTTTATGCACTTTTATAGCATTTGATTAAACTTTTATCTTATAATTTGTTTATAGATGTAAAGCACTTTGGTCTTCTTTGTGTTGTTGTAAAGTGCTATATAAATAAACTTTGATTGGTTCAGCCCTGCATGGACTGGCGACATGTCTAGGGTGTACCCCACCTTCGCCCGTAAGTAGCTGGGATAGGCTCCAGTGACCCTAGTGAGGATAAAGCGGGTTCAGAAAATGGATGAATGAATGATTGGTCGATTGATTGAAAACGTGATCTCGTGATTTTAAAGTAGCTGTTCAAAACCCAATAAGCAAATGTAGTGACTCCAACCATTTCCTATACACGTGTAAGTTGTTTACATGTAATCTGTGCAGCAATTTATATAACCTTGACAGCTTTACGTACAGTGCATGCATGCCTAAGTCACATTTCAGGAACAATCATGAACATAACCTTAATTGTTATTGTTTTGAATGCTTTCAATTGTCAATTTTGTTGGAGATTATACCTAGAGATTTTTTTTTCTTTTTTTTTGTTTCCTGTGAGCATGTAAGAGCTGCCGAAGGACATTTTCCCTCAAAGTGCCTGTGAGACCCACACAGCACATTGGGGATTTTATACCGCAGTTGTGTATGTGGAAAACATCTGTTTAGACAATATACATGAAGGTCTTTTCTGTAACTCACCTTTGCTTAAGACCTTGATAATTAAACTACAGAAAGTATCTATGTAAACACCACATTAAAAGCAGTTGCATTTTCTAATGCATTTCTTCACGTTGACTTATCTACATGATATACTGAAAAGCAAATATGAACCAATATGACACTGATTTGAAGTCTAAATGGCAAAAGTATGTTGTTTTCTCCATTTGATTTGAATTCTCTCAAATTCATTCAGTGGAAAATTTTTCTATATATTCTACTCGGTGCTTAATTTGTAAAAGTGGGAGGTGCCAGAACGCAGAGGGGGTGTGGATCCGGTGACACAAAACAGGAGTGGAGGTAACGGGGACCATCTGAAACATTTAACGTAAAAAAGCTGAACGTAGCTTAATGTCCGAAAACTGCGATCAATTATCACCAAATTTCGTGTGGACATGCCCACTTTCACCTCTCCTAAAATCAAAGAAAAAAAAAAAAAAAAAAAACACTTTTATGGATGCTAAATTTACTGAAAGTTTTTCTTCTCTATAGGCAAACATTATATTAAAAAAAAAAAAAAAGCTTAACATAGCTTACTGTCTGAAAACTGCAATCAGTTATCACCAAATTGATTTAATAGCTTGTCTGTCCTTCTCGTATACAAACTGTCAAGACTGAGTGAATGACTGGAGTCAAACGCGCAGTGCTGAAGGGAAAGAGTTTTATTAACACAAAAATAAGGCTTAATGCGGACAACATCCATAATACTGGGGTTTTCATTTTGATTTTTAGCAGAGGTGAAAGAGGACATGATTAAAGATGTCTATACATAATTTGATGACTGATCACTGTTTTCGGACATTAAGCTATGTTAAGCTTTTTTTTCTATAATGTGCACCTATGCAGAAGAAAACCTTTAATGCATATAGCATCCATAAAAGTGTTTTTTTTTTTTTTTTATTTGAGGAGAGGTGAAAGTGGGGATGACGAGATGTCCACACGAAATTTAGTAACGATTGATAGCAGTTTTCGGACACTAAACTACATTAAGCTTTTTTAAATTAAGTGTTTTAGACTGTCCCATGTTTCCCTTAACCCTTTACAGGGCACTCACTGAAATACTCTGAAATTCAAAATTTCAACCTTTGTATGTTATTGGACATCATCATCTACCTCTTCTTGAAATACAACATCCGAGCAGCAACAACTGTTATAAGGTCATAAACAAACAAAAATCACTCACATTCACTATTTACATCTTCAAAATGTCTATAAAATCTCTCTGAATCAAAGTATAATGCTGTAAAAACCAACATGCTTCTTGATCTCACTGAGGCACGGGATTGGCCTCGTATTTTGATGTTTGTGGAAATGACCGAAAATAGTCACTTGCCTGATAAAGGGTTCACATTTGCCTTAAAATGCATCTAAACACAAGATTTTTGTGTAACTTCGAAGGGGAATAAAGCTTAACATAACAGATAACAATAAACTTTTTATTTATTTATTTTCATTTAGGCTATTTATTTTTTCATAGAGGTGCCGGATCCGACTCCAATTAAGCCCTGATTCTACTGCAACAAATAACACCTCGCGTGATAAACCAACAATGCTTCATCAACCTCAAGACGAAGCCGTAAATAGATCCTGTATTATACGACTAATTCATAAATATTAGAATTGTTAACGGACGGCCTGAAACAAGTTAGTTTACTGGATTTTCACCTCAGGCCAATCTCATTTGAATCATACTAATGCAGTTCATGCATACTTAATAGGTGATTGACTATTCTCTGCAATTGGTCTCATTGGTCTGACTTTGCTCATTCCCTCTGTGGGATTAAACACAGCCAATCACCTGTTAAATAAATAGACCATTCTTTGCCATTACTCTGACTATGCCTGTCCCATCTGTAGGATTAAATACACACTTCTCTGTGTAGCATACCCATGGGGACAGCTATATGTAAATGATTAATAAATTATTAATAAATGCCGGATGTTCATGCAAACCTACTGAGCAGTTGACCAGTCTGGTGTCATAAAGATTCACATTAAGTTGTCTTTGGGGAATTGTATCAGTAAGTAATGCACATGATTAAAATGATGAGAGTTAAAAAGGAGGAGGATGGTGAATGTGTACCTATATGTGTTAGAATTAATATTACATACAGTTAAATGCCGTTTTATATGACTGTAACTTGGCAAATCGGATAGAATGAGAAATTCTGAACATTCTATGGAAATAAACAGCATTTTTTTCCCCCCTTAGTGTATTCGGTATTTCTTAGTCACATTCAGGTCCACACATTGTTTGTTTATGTATTGTATATGTTTGTCTTTATACATGTTTCTTCATAAACAAGGTCAAGAAAATGAAATATATGAACTGTGTAACTGAATGCAAAATTTTAATTGAATTATTGATTTGACTGTAATTAACTTCACTTATGACATAGTTGGTTGGGGATTTCAATTTCTAATCTATTTAATCTCCTTGCTGCTCTCTGTTGCTGTCCCTCTGATTACTGATGGAGACCGACTCTGAGAGTTGATTAGCCTCCTTCACCCCTGTTTGCTTCTGTCGACCCTATTCTCTAATTACATTTCATTTGACAAAATGCTCACAGGACTGCACCACTCATTACTGAATTGTAAATATACCACCCACGCTCGAAGCATTTGATTTGTTATTAAAAGTCAGTCGAGTCAGTGACAAAAACAGGAAGCAACACAGATAGGTAAGATTTTTAAATGGATGATCTACTTTTTTGGGGGGAGGAATCTTGATACTGCAGGCTCTGAAAGTGCATCTCAAGGGTCCACACATGTCCCACTTTTTTTTTTTTTTCTCTCCCCTTTTAGTAGTAATACATGAGCCGATCTTTTGTAATGTGATGAATAATGCATGTGCAGAGCATTAAAAGAGGATCCTAGTGAAGTACAGCAGCTGAAGCAGAGCAAGAGTGAAAGCGTGAGATGTAGGTGACGTCTATATTATTTTTGTGCATTTGTGTCGGAGCATTATCATTTTTTTGTAATGCTTCCAGGGTGTTTTGTAGACTGTGCAATCCAGCTCCACTGTGGGGAGCTGTGTCTCTGTGTCTGCTCTGTGTCTCTTTGGTTCTGTGTCTTTCTTTCGGTCTTTTTGTCTCTGTCTCTTCCTGGCACATAGCATCATATGCAGCGGCTCTGGGCCGTTGTTGCTCATGTTAAAAGCTCAGCTGGGAAGCCAGAATCCCTTGGACTGATGCTCTGTGGTCTCAGTGTTTCACAGCTCTGTGGCTTAGACGGACCATCTGGGTTAGGAGGGGGAGGTGTGTGTATATGTGTGAGTGAGTGTGCATTGGGGGGAAGAAAGCCTGTCCTCCTGTGGAAAACCTGGTCGCAGGTTGTTGGAACAACCGGCCTTTTATGACCCATAGTAAGGTGCCGTTATTTAGCATCAGTGTGTGTTTTTTGGGTCGTGTCGAAGGGTAGAACCAAATATGGTGGTCCAGTTTGAAGGAAATGCAAAGATGATGGATGAGGAGATGCACAAGAAGTGGTGAGAGTCACAGTGTGTAGGCGGTGGCCGTGTGTGTAACTATGTGCGCTTGCATATTGATTTTTAATCTGTGGGCATGATTCAGGGCAGTGATTCAGCTATCCTGAACCCTGGACATTCTCAGAACATTGCACAAGTCATTAGTATGTGTGCACAGACACAGATGGCAGATTTCTGCAGAAGCGGAGCTGCACATTAGCCTGGACGCTCCCTAACATCCAGGTGAGCTCACATATGAACAGGAACAGGAGACTGTACTCAACCGCTTTTGGGAGAGTTCAGTGTTTTATGAGTAAGTTCTCATTTGCCCAGGTCATGGTTGTTCTTGGCGGTTTCCCTAGGTTCAGCTGGACTGGTTTAGTTGTTTTGAAAACGTTTCATCTCTCAACCAAGACACTTATTCAGTTCTAATAGCTGATGGGGAAATTTGGACTTAGAAACTAGTGGGGGGCGTGGTCTGTGTCGGTGTTAATCCATATGCTAATGAACTTAAGTGTTAGGGTCACAGAGAGGGTGTGGCTCTGGGCATCAAGTCCTTCGAAGGGGGTTCAGGTGACTCCAGGTGTGGGAGGTTGTTAAACATATATGTAATATAATGTATTGTCTTATGCATGTGCTTGCACCTGGACTGTAATTTCTGAAACTTCTGATGATGGCGGCGCCGTAATATGGCAGCGGCTGCACGGGTTTTTGGAGAACTGTGCGTCGACATTTCATTTGCTGTGACATGCCGAATGTCTCGTTCTGACGTGACATGTCAAATGACAATAAAGCTTCATTCATTCATTCATTGCTGGTTGAAAACTGTTTGAGAATGTTGTTTAAAATGGTGTTTCAGTTTTTAGACAAGTGGTGTCTCAGACCACCACCTCTGGTCAGCGTCTTAGACTTTTTTGTGGTCAGAAAAAACAGATTCAGCATTGATGAAGCACTTGATTTATCTTTGATTGGTCTTTTTTTCCAATTAACAAGATTATGAATAGTGATAACAAGAAAACTGCTTTTGCTGTGCGCCTTTCAGCATCTTAGAGGCATGTCAGTTGGTGTGCACAATCTAACATGTTTTCATCCTGACATATCTGTACTCAGTGGTGCATTGGTTAGCACTATCACCTCACAGTAAGGGGTCCTGGGTTCAATCAGTGGTCCTTTCTGTATGGAGTTTTCATGTTCTCTCATGCAGCAGGATAATTGGTCAACTTAATTGCACATTCATGTGAATGTGAGCGTGAATGGTTGTTCATCTATCAGCCCTGTCAGCCCTGCAGTGAACTGGTGACATATCCAGGGTGTTATCATACTTTGCCTTTTGGTAACTGCGACAGGCTCCGGCACCTCGGTGACCCTCTTGGGGACAATTCTCTACTCTGATGACAACATTTTAGTGCGCAGATAGATTGGGGAAATTAATTCTTCTGTTTTGTTTTATGGCTGTTCCCTTCAAGAACATTTTTTTTTCCTGCACTCGGACTTTAAGTGAATGAAGTTGATGATATCACACCTTGATAGTGATGTTAAGAAAACTATGCACAGTTTACAGATCTAAAATAAAAGTCAAATATAGATGAATGAGTCGTAGATCAATAATAATAGTTTTCCAACACATGTTCGCATACCTGTTACAGTCACATGAATATGTGCAAGGATAAAGAAACGGTGATACATGCCAAATGCTTTTGTAAACAAGAGAAGGAGGTGGTTGGGGTGGGATATGATTGAACACCAAACATTGCAGACAAGTTTTTGTGTTTTCCTTAAACCTTTTCTTATTCTTATCTTATTCATTTTGCCTTTTTCCTTACTATTTTAAACACTAATCAAAGTGTTTTTGTCCCTACACAAACCCAAACCCAAGTAAAGGTACACTGCACAGGCAAAACAAAGCGATCACTGGGGAGTCAGACCCCTGTCTGAGGTCTTCTCCAGTTCAAGATTCTCAGTGGGGTTCAGGTCTAGACTCTGTAATGGTCAAAATAATGTATCTTAGTCCCTGAACCACAAGCTGAATTCACAATCTGATCCTGATGACTCCTGGCATTGTCATATTGGAATATGTCTGTGTCATCAGGGAAGAAAAAACAAATCCACTGATGGTCATTCAGTTTATTCAGGTAGTCAACTGACCTAATTTTATGGACACATAACACTACTGAACCTAGAAGTGAAGCAACCTTTGATCATAAGGGCTTATTTATGCTCTATATTAAAGATGGAAACGGATACAAAAGGAGCGTTCTGTCCGTCCTTTGCGTACATTCCATACGTAATTCTGTCCATTTTCCTAGAGCTTGCCGACGCGTACCCAGATGGAGAATACAGAGCAGTACCACCACGAACCGTGGAGGCAGTGATGAGATTTGAAGAGAATAATTTCCACAAATAGTGGTACTTTTCAAAGAGTGACTGTGTGAATTAGTGAAAAACTGACATATTTATGACAGCTACTCTTCTCAATATCAACATTAGTATCCACATTAGTAAAACCTCCTCTGTCGTCGCCATGTTTGTTATTTCTGACTTTCATCTTCTCAAAAAACTGTACTCTTCTTAATGGTATTTGGCCATGATAATTACGAGTGGTGCCCTCTGGTGGATTCATTGAGAAATGCTCATTCCAACTCATTGGACACATGGAAGTATGAAGGCAGTGACGCTTGACAACATTAGAAACAGATGTACCTATTTATGTACGTAAAGCAAGTGTAAATGAGCCTTAACACTGCCTGCACAGGCTTGCACTGTAGGCACTAAGCATGATGGGTAATCACTTCATCCACCTGTCTTCTCACCCTGATGCACCAATCACTCTGGAACAGGTCCATCTGGGCTCATCAGATCAGATGACCTTTTTCTATCGAAACACAGTCCAGTCTTTATGTTCTATAGTAAACTGATGGTCGTTTATGAAATGAGAAGCTACTCACTGCATCAGCTAAAGCAGGGGTCTCAAACATGCGGCTTGGGGGCCAAATGTGGCCCACCAAAGATTCCAATCTGGCCCATGGGATGAATTTTCAAAGTGCAAAAATTCCACAGTCAAGGCCATGCAACTCGTTTTAGTTCAGGTTCCACATACAGACCAATATGTTCTACAGTCAAATAATAGCATAAAAACCTACAAAGAATAATGACTCCATATTTTCTTCTCGGTTTGATGTGAAAAAATATTGCATTACGCAGATAAATAATGACAACTTCAGATTTATGTCTTTGATTTGGTGTAAAAAAATAACATAATATTATACAAATATTTACATTTACAATCTATCCTGTAACAATAACATGTGAATAACCTGGACAAATATGAACAATCTGAAATGTCTAAAGAAATTTTTGCACAATTTTAACGATTTTCTGTCTATTATGCCTGATCTGATCCATAATGCACTTGTATAAATGATAAGTTGAGGTATAATATTGTTGAAATTGCACTTATTTTTCTTAAGAACTTTCAGTTTTTTCAGGTTATTCACATCTCTTTTGTTTGGATAGTTTATAAAAGTAAGTATTTTCACAATTTAATGTTTCTTTTTTTTTTTTTTTTTTTTGCACAAAGACAAAAATTTGGAGTTGTCATTACTTATAGATTATTATGCTATTATTTTACTGGTCCGACCCACTGGAGATCAAATCAGGCTGAATGTGGCCCCTGAAAGAAAATGAGTTTGAGACCCCTGAGTTAAAGGGTTAAAGAGCCTGTTCCAGCTGAAACACATTCATCACCGCAGAAATTGTCCAAAAGAAGGATCTGAACTATGTGCTCAGTTAAATCCAAGTAGTGACTTTGTTTTTTTTGGGTGAAAATTGACTGGTGCATGATACATTACAGCACGGTGACTTGTTAGAGGGACTCGTCATGGTGAGTTCTCACTGTGATGACATATCTTGTTACTTGTCTTTTATGCTTCAACTGCCCTGACCATTTTTACACAGTACAACTCGACTCACATGGATCCATTTCCTGTCCTTTGCTACATGTGTGAAAGTCATACTATGGGTGATGTCCTGAACTTGCACCTGAAACACCACCTGGAGTTCGTGTTCATCTGAAGGGGGTTAAAGCGAGTTCACACTGCACAGATGTGTACAGAGGTAGTTGGAGTGTATGAATATGTGTGTGTGTGTGTGTGTTGGGTGTAATCTTTCTGTTGGACTTTATGCATATGCAATGATCCTCTTCTCTGTGGGCAGCCCTCGAAATGGGATAAAGGGAAAAAAAATGGTACAGTAGCTCCAGATCAGCAGCTGCACAGCATGCAGTTTTTATGAGTAAGGAGTGTTTTTGTCTGGTTTACTAAGATGAATGATCGTGTTTAAGTACCAGGCCTACAATTATTGCATCTAATTTTAAGACAAACCTCTAGACAGTAGAAATAAGTCTTAGACATTATCATGTCATGCTTGGCATTTTTGTAGTTGAGCATGATTTAATAGCCTCCTTCTCATAATGTCAAATAAACTCTCAGTAAAAACAATAGCAGTCTCTAGGCAGAAACTGTTTTGGCGTGTGTTAAAACTCATATTTTATAATAAATTACCATAGAATATACAAAAACTCATATTTCATATTCAGAACAAAGGGAAAAGAGATACAAAAACAATGCATGACATGAAGAGTCGTGACTAAATACTGAAAACGAAAGCCAGTTGTTAATTTGGGATGTGGACGTTGGAAGCACAATGCTTGGGGTTTTCGAACAGGCTTATTTTTTGGGCGTCAAAAGTAGACATCTGAGTGAGGCAGTTAGAAGAGCACTCTAGGAGTCTGAAATTAAAAACAGAAGCATGCTGAGATACCCCTACTTTTTATCTCTAATTTGGTCCCAGCTGTAGTGCATCTCTATTGTCTTGTGCTCTAACTTGCACAAGACAATAGTTTTGTGAAATTCATAATGCCAAACCCAAACTGTGATACCTATGAGATGTCAAATTCAGACTTAATAACCTAATAAATATTTATGTATAACCTTTCAAAAGAAAGCTAAAAAAGTGCTTTCCAATAAGTACACACAATACAGTAATAATAATGGGAAGCAAAACCCTTTAAGTGCAACACTGTACGCCCATTTTCACAGGCTCTGCAGCAAATCTGGCGTTAACCTGTTAAACCCTGGGCCACTTGTTTCTAGTCAGAATCATTCCAATATAATACAAAACAATGGAGTAGCTGTTAGTTGAAGTTTCATTCATGTAAAACCAAACTATAATTGGAAAACAAAAGATAAGAATCATCTTATCATAACGGAACCTTTATTTTTGCACTTTGACACTCATGCAGTGAGTTTTATTGGTAGAGAAATAATAATTGCAGTGTTGGATCTGCTTAGTGTTAGTGTAGCGGTGCAAAGTTTGTCGCATTAATATGATGTTTTATGAAATTATTCATGACATCGTCGCGCTGGTGTCGGACTAGTTTTGCGTATTTGTGTATTTAAGTGCCTGTTATTTGAGTTCAATTCAATTTTATTTGTATAGCCCAATATCACAACAAGGTCGCCTCACAGGGCTTTACAGAATTTGTTGAATATGAAAATAAGCAAACAGTCAAATAATTAGTTATGTAAACAGACGATGAAGCTAATGGATTAATGTCCCAGGCATCCCCGTCCTTAGACCCTCCTTCTCGGGAAGGAAAAACTCCAGAAACCCAGTGGGAAAAGAGAAGCCTCAGGGGGAAACCACAGTGAAGGAGATCCACTCCCATGGACGGACAGACTGTAGATGCACCAGGGCTGACGGACGTCCATTTGATGATGTAAATCCAGTCTGTACGGATGCAGAAGGGTGGGGGCACATGCAGACAGCTGAGGGGGTACGTCTAGTCAGATGAGATGAGTTGTGTTCACTTGTCCGATAATTGGTTTTGTTGAGCTTTTAGCTGACGTTCTTCCGATTATGTGGATGTATATATAGAATGTGTACATTGCTACAAACATTGCATAGCATTACCATGGTAACACTAACAGAACTGTGGCTGTGGTGTCAAACCGGGCTTACAAAGCCTCAAAATACAGCAGTCGTTCGTATTAACAGGGGCACTGCTACCAATTACAGGCCCCATGAAAGCATCATCATTGTGGACCCTACAGAAATTCCCTATCTTTGCAGTCTGTCGGATCAGGGGGGTGGGGGGGTGCATAAACAACGTAACTGATGATAGTGAAAATGAAACTTAACATGCTTTCAATGTTCGTGTCCCAACTTCTCTCCTCTCTTATGCAGCGGATCTTACACAAAATGTTCAGAACTTCAAACCTGTAACCCCCCCCATTCCCCCCCATTGGCGTTCCAGCTTATTAATGACCAACCCTGACCCCAATCGATGACATTATTCTGAAATGTATTTAATCAAAATATGATGCAGTTTTAACCTGAGATAGTACTGAATATTGCAATATGCCAATACACACACACACAAAAACACGCACGCACAAAAAAAAAAAAAAAATCACTGAAACCAAAACGACCAGCGGGTGGCGATGCTAGAAAGGCAGCCATTCCCTTTACACTCAATTAGCTGCATTTTAATTAAAACCAAAAAGTGAATCTTATGAACACAGGGTTTCATGAATATTAATGTAACTGCAGCCGTAATTATCCTGCATCAGTGGAAACACTATTGTTTGAGAGAAGGGTGTTTTTGTTTCCAAATGCTGCGTCAGTTTCGGCAACTTCAAGCTTTGAGGTGCAAAAAACACGTGGCCGTTTTTGTCCTTTGTCCTCAACGTAAGAAAATCCATATCTCAAGTGGTCAGTGTCGCACATGCCTTTCACCATTAACATCGGAAAACAAAGGTTGTGTGACTTCTTCTATGCTGTAAAAATGGCAGGTGTCAATTAGCATAATGGCATTATCGCCACCTACTGTTAATTAGCGTGAACAGATGGCACTCAGCGGCATTAACCCATAAAGACCCAAACATCCACCGTCGACCAAAAGCATCTACCGATCTAAACGGTTGATCCACTAAACCTATCAATGCATGTAAATAATTGGTGTAAAATGCAGTTTGTCATCCTTTCATGGTTATCAGATGTGACTCATTCGGATGTTCAGAGGCTCCGTAGTTACCATGGAAATACCGTCATCTTCTGCAATTGATTCAACTGATTACAATTATACTACAATTGGTTGATACATCGATTCACCAGTAAAACCCATGGAGTTGGATCAATGACAGTGGATGGAGACACTTGGTTTATGTCCAGTTAATGCTCTATTTTACTGAAAAAGTCACCTTCTCTTCAGTTTTCTCTGAGCTTTTATGAACAGCTTCGTGATCAGTCAATTAAACATAGGAAAATAGATGATTTTCACTGGAAAAAAGCAATATTCAGAGAATAATATTTTAATAAGGGGTGATAAATCACTTAGGAAAGGTTAAATAGCGAGGAAAAAATAATTTGGGAACTGCCACAAAAGTAACACTGGGTTCTTATGGGTAAAAAAAAAAAAAAGCATTCACACTAAAAGCACAGGATTTTTTTTTTTTCTTAACATTTTCACAACATGGGTCCGGGTGGCAGCCCACCAGTTGAGAATCACTAATGTAAAGCTCCCAAAAACATCAAATGCATTAAGAAGTAACCATAAAATTCAGACATATTCATTCATGCTGCTGAAATTCAATCTACTCTCCAATAGATAAAGATAGAGATTGTGTGAAAGAAAATGCTAACACGCAGTGACACTCAGCGTTCAATCACTGAATGTCCACATACACACACAGACATGCACTTCTCTTTACCAGCGCTCCCCTCATTATGTCTTCTCAGCAGCTAATGATCCTCACTTTCCACACGCAACAAAGAGGAATGCCATTCTGCAAAGTCGTACAGGCTAAAACACAAGACAAAAGCACCGACTTTGTTGTACACTTTCCTTTTTTCCCCCCGATGGATCAGAAAGGAGTGGAGAGAAAATAGGCCAGCAGCAATTAAATAGCCAAATTCCGGGGTTTGTTAAAGAAGAAGAAGTGTTTGGTGGGTGGGTGGGTGGAAACAGCAGAGAGAAAAGGGGGCAGGTCGCTGTTCTTTAGTCAAACAACAAAGACTCCCCACCGTCTTTTGCGTGTTTTTGCATCTCTCCAGCCTGAAGATGCACATCAAGACTAAGTAATTATCCTCTGATTGAGTATTCATAAACGATTATGCTATTGTTTTGTCTTTAATGATGCAAATTACAACTAATTACCTCACGTTAATGGATACCGAGAGTCTTTATGAGCTGTGGAATGGTGCAATTAGGCAACTGTTTATCTAACATTGCCACGTGTAAATATTAGTCGTAGTGTGTATGTACAGTTAATGCTAGCGCGTCCATTTGTCTTTCACATCATCCGCATGAGTTTGATGGATGTCTAGAGAAAAAGGCCTGACTCTGCATTTAAAGAAATTAATTCCATTAACAGGCACATAAATAATAGAGCCGCATAAATAGAAGATCCTTATGGAGGATTTAGAAAGTCAAAAAGAGGCAAATATATTCTGCACGGATTTTTTTAAATAACTCACCAAAAACCCATGTCTCCACAATTATTAAAGGCTAAAATTAAGTTGCCTTGGAGTTTATTTAATAAGTTGCCACCATCATTTATTTCCCCTTACTTTCTGTACAAATCTGTTGCCTGACTTGAATCGGCCTATTTCCTCTAATTTTTTTCTTTTTTTTTTTTTCCTTATGGTTGTCTCATCTGTCAAAAAGCCTCACACAGACTCCAGTGAATCATGTCGCAATTTGCTGCCGGCACTTTCATCATTAAAACTTTTGTACTACACTACGATCCTACAACTTTCCCCTGATAAGACTTTCTTGAGTGTGTGAATAGAAAATTAGTTCAGTAACAACTGAACAGGGAGAAGGCGAGGCCATTATTCTGAAAGCTATAGTTTAGCAGCCAACCTAGAATACATAAGAAAAACTCTGACTAGAAAGACACAAGGAAAGGAATTTGCAGGCAAGTGCATAAAATTAATTAATGATACAATACCAATGAGTAATTATGATGATGTTATGCTCATATTGTGTTTTTTTTTCTACCCTGGATTATTCTGAGAGTTTATGGCATAAATCTTCAGGGGATGCAACATGATTTATGATGGCAGGATATTTCTGAAATCAGAGTCAAAACAAACAAAACCACAAATGAACAGCACGAATATGTATGCATGTATAAATATAGAAGATTTTAGCAAATGTCTGTTCTTCAAAACCTACATAAAGTTTGTTGTGTAAATATTCACCCCGATAATCACCCCACAAAATGCGACTCACTGTACGAAATTGAGATTTTTCAAGACTCGTGACATCACATACTGAATCTTGCCTGGAAAAAAAAAAAAAATTAAAAATCCATTTTTTTATTCATCACAGCGCAGTCAGCTCCTCTCTCCTAATGGAGGTCATCAGAATGAAGAGCTCCCGAATGTTAACTGTATTTCAATTCCAGGCTTTCTCATTAAAAACACAGTAGATACATTTACGGGCATACATATTCGGAAATGCTCTGTGCACTTTAATTTAGAGTTAATGCCTTGAGCTGCTCATGTTAACAAGGAAAATCCTATATAATAAATGGAGCTTATTGTTGTATTGAATTGTTTTCTCATTATGCTCAGTTAGTAGTTTGGCACATCCAGTTAAAATGTGAGCTTCCGTGTTATGGTTCATATACTGGATGCAGATATCGATTAATGAGCATGTCATAAACAAGAGGACTAATGCACCGCTTTGTCTTTCATTTTATTATGCTTACGTGAGGAAACAATAACAGGTGAAAGTCAATTTCTAAAAGACAATGCTCCAAGTCGATTTTGCAGTTTTTGAATTATTCAGAGTCTGTTTGAGCAAATTGTTAAAGAGGTAAAAAAAAAAAAAAAAAACAAAAACCCTTGCATGTGTAACAACAGTCTTTTATAACTTCTGTTTCGGTTGTTTTACATTTTTCAATCAAAGCTTCTTCTAATGTATTCGGTCTTAGGCTTTGCCTCCAGTGGTGGAAGAAATATTCAGATACTCATGTAATTAAAAGTACAGTCAAAACTGCAGTAGTCACTGTGCAGTGGAACTGTTGTTTTTGGATTCTTATTCCTGCCTCATTACAATATATGTTTACTTTACAAAAGACTAGATTTATTTTTGTAGTAACTCTATATCCTATTCTTAATTTACTGACCAATTGGCTTGAGAGTCTGGTTTCGACCAACTCTACATGTAAAATGTCATGAGATAATGTTTAGGATTTGGCACTATATAAATAAAATTTGATTGATTGATTGACATGTAGATGTTCATAAAAAGTGATTTTCTTTCTTTCTAAACTGAATGTAAAGGCAAGCGTCTACAATATCAAAAGTACCACATTAACTGATTTGTACTTACAATCATAGACACACAGAACTATTTTTGTGGCAACTTATAAATGAATTTCTCTATTGGCCTATATTCAACCTTTCCTATGTGATTTATTTATTATCATTCTCAGCATTTGGCTTTTTTCAGTTCAAATCATGTATTTTCCTCTATTTACAATATTGATTATGTAAATATTAACAAGAGCTCAGAGGAAAAGTCAGGGCTGATTATACCAACACAGAGTAAACTGAAGAAAAAGTGACTTTTTTTTTTCTGGCAAAATATATCAATAAGAACAAGCACTTACAACCACAGCCACTTGCCAAACTACAGGATGATAAATGTTGCAGAACATGACAGTGTTTCCATGTTCTTTATGGAGCCTCTGAACATCCAAATGAGTCACATCTAATGATGAAACTGAATTTTATCTGAATTATTTCAATATATTGATAGGATTTGTGGTTCAAAAGTCATTAAACACTTTACATCAGTAGATGCTCTCGGCCTTTTAGGTCTTTGAAGGTTAACGACGTACAGATCATCAAATGTTTGTAGCATTGCTGTCGTGTGCAGCTCTTCAGAATCAAACAGGCCTGTTTTCAGCCTTTGTGACAATTCATTTTCCAACTAATCCAAGAGGGTTTCTGAAGAGTTTACTGAGCTTAAGAAGTTAAGCGGAATTTTCTCACTCCTTTAAGGAACACTTAATCCTTCAGTTTATCACAAACATTTGAAGATATTTGGTTCTTCTGTTGATGGAAAGGCTATGCAAAAGTGTAATCTGAGAATTAGGACATGATTAAAGCCATCAGACAAATATAGTGGAGTAAAAAGTACTATATTTGTCTCAGGGATGTAGTTCAGCACGAGTATAAAGTTGCTTAAAATGACATTACCCAAGTAAAACACAAGTATGTCAAATACAGCACAATATTTGAGTAAAAGTACTCGCATTCCACCCTTAATAACCCTTCTCATACATACATATCTGTCCTCGATGTTCAATTTCAGCGTTAACACATGGATGTGTAGAGTCAGTGGGTGTTTGGTAATATCTGTGCATTCTCTTATGTACATTCACTGGTGCTGCTGGCAGGACTGACAACCTCTTTATGACCACTAGTACCTAAAGTTCGACAAATACTGTATTTTTTTTTTTTTTTTTAGCTGTATCTCATAGCACTATAAATTGGCCTTCTGCACAAATCACACCGAGACACACAGCACAAACTACACTTCATATGAAGAAAGTTAAGCTCGTGTCTTTGCTATTAGAGGTACCGTCATAATGACAGTCAGTGCTTAGTGGATACAAAAGGGAAATCTTTATTTTATTTTTCTTATACGCTGAATGTCTTCTGATTCTCATTCACAGTAATTGAGAGCTGTCCATGAATAATACACGAAGTCTCCATAGTGCAGCTATTCTCTCTTTTTTTTTTTTTTTTTTTTACTTCCAACTGCCCAGAGTGTAAGCACTGCAGCAGCAGCTGTCTCAGAGGATGAAAACGAAAGGCTGAGCACTCCCTTCCATATCTCTGGTTGCTCTTCCCAGACTAAATTACATGTCATTGCAGCCCAATTTCATCACAGCCACTTATTTTGTGTTCTTTTGATTTGTTTATATGCCAGCGTGAAAAACAATATGAATTTTGCAAAGCGGCCATGTTACTTCCAATGCTTTCCCACATCTGAAGAAAGCTGATTTCTTTTTTCTTCTTTTTGTCACTTTCCTCAGTTTTCCAAGGGTATAGCATCCTTGCGCTGCTATTTATAGCCCATCAGAGGAGGGGTATTAGTGAGTGTTAGTCTGTGACTGTGTACTTTAGGTTTTTGTTGTTTTTGTTTGTAATTGATGGGTAATTTCATGGAAAAAAAAAACAAACACAAACTAAGAAGAAAACTTTGTATATATAATATATACTCCAGAAAGGTAACATTTTTGATTTAAAACATCATTTCATATTAACATTTTTACAAAAATAAATCAACATTTTAGTGTTTTACCTGCTCTGTCTTTTTTTGTGGACAGTGAATATAAAAATCAATACATTTTTAGGTTTAAGCAATGACAGAGCTTTGGTTAGATTTGGGAAATATTGATTTTCTTTTTATCATCATTTATCATACGCTGCAATCACACAGTCCGTCACTTTTTTCAAAAGTCCACGGGCACAAAACAAGTGCATATCAGTTCAGGAGTCATCTGAGGATACTTGTATCCCTCTAATGTCCACACAGCTCAGAAAAATTAAATAACATTTGAAAAGATTGATGTCTGATTTTAATATTGAGAAAAGAGCGCCAAGACATGCACGGCCGTGTATTAAAAATGTTTTCTGGGTGCTGGAAAGTCAATGTAACGGGAGAAAAACAAGACAAACTCAGCACACTAGTGTAGCCGCTGTTTTAGGGTTTATTTCAACATTGTTTGAAACGCCATGACAGAAATAAACCCTAAAATAGGAGCCTTTCTCATCTTACGCCTGATTTAAATGTTACTTTTATTACTTCGCTACCAAAGACTGGAAATGACATCCTCACTCCCGGTGGTGTAGTGGTCCCTAGAGAAGTGGGTATACTCTCATTTTTTGCCTTTTTTTTTTTTTTTTAATTAGTCCTTTTACACCAGTGACATGTCAGACTACTCTAATTATTCCCCAAAAATCCATCTGTAGTATTTGCTCACAATTATAACATTATCGTGACTTGATCAGGAGCAGTTCGTAGGTTTCACTGGTCACTCTAGCTGCTGCATGACATGAGGCAAACAATAGCCTTTCATAACGTTCGCCTACTCACACAGTTTAACTATTGGCGATATCTCGTCTCCTCTAAATGTGCAGTCACATGGCCAGTAGATTAACTGTGACTCATTTGGAAACCGCCTTAAAACTTACCTCAGAATTATGTATTCCATGAAAATAGATTCTCTCAATGTGTGTCACTCACGTGTAAGACATTTATTCTGCCTTTCTCG
This sequence comes from Apogon hyalosoma, assembly GCA_037367295.1. Lineage (NCBI taxonomy): Eukaryota > Metazoa > Chordata > Actinopteri > Kurtiformes > Apogonidae > Apogon > Apogon hyalosoma. Next base: position 1,060,563 of record JAPQRP010000020.1, read on the forward strand.
TTTACATTTCCAATCATCTCGCATCTTTCAATGAGACGTGCAGTGACCTGTCAATCAACTGGGATGGCGCTGGCGCCTGAGGTGTTCAATCAGGTTCCAGAGGTGACCAGCCTGGACTACACCTCTGCTAACTCCTGACAGTCAGTTTTAAGAAGCTAAAATGTTAATAAATACACTGTAATTTTTTTTTTTGCCTTCATTTAGCCCCTGTATCTTTTCCTAATCCTAACCAAGAGCTGTCAGTTCCTAGAAAACATTAAATTGCACATGAATGTAATATCTGATAAAAACCCCATCTTAACCCTTTATCGGGCAAGTGATCATTTTTGGTAATTTCCCCATGCATTGCAAGACAGCGACAGTTCCAGTGAGGACAGTGAGTCGATAATCCCAGGTCCAATGTGGTCTCCAGGGTCTGTAAGGTCCACCTCTGCATGAACAGCGAGTGGACCTGCTTTGTTAGGTACCATGAACTAATGGTACTAATGTAAGGAATGATGTTCAAAGGGATCCTGTGGATGTGGACAGGGGTCTGGGATCGGCACTTACGTTGGTCTAATGTTCTAAAAGTGATGTAATAAAATACACGTTCCCAGCATCTTACATGTGTTTTTCTAGTTTTTTTTTTTTTTTAATATTTACTTCTTGGATGATTTATTTGCTTTTTTTTTGGCCACTTATGGGTAAGGAACCAAATATGGTAACTTCATTGATCCTGATTTTCTACTTAACATTAAAAAATGTGAAAAAAAAATCACAAACGTAATTAAGTCTTGTTAGGTCCTCCAGTAACACACTAAGGTTGAATTTTGGAATATCAGACAGTGGTGGCTGCTGCTCTAAAACAGGGGAAGCTCATCTTTTGACTCCATCATAAAACTTGTTTTATTATAGCAAAGCAATTAAAAAAATAAAAGGAATGCTTAATAGAAGTGATATAATAGAGGCGTATAGTGTGATGTATCACTTCCGCGTCAGAAATACCCCGAACATATCGGTGTTGCTGACGTCTCCAGAGTCCGCCCGTCTTTCACCGTTCCGCAAATGTTAGCATAGATAGAGTCCTCCGCCTGAAGTGACAACAGCTCGTGGATCTCGGCGTCTCCCCGGTTAGGGGTTAGGGTTAAATCCCCCCCGACATAGGTTCGCACACGCAATACGTTATCAAAACGTCCCACCTTGGTTGCAGAATGAGAGGTGTTCCTTTTTTATATAGTATTCCGGAATCATGATTCCACCTTTATCACCGCTCTGTTGCTACCTCCACAGGCGTTACAAAGCCGCGAAAAAGGTGGGACCTAATGATCCCACCATTTTGTTTACACAGACGTCATTCCGGAATAAAGGCGAAATATTCCTGTAACAGAAGTGCAGTGTAAAAGGGGCTGTAGAAATGATCTCCAAAGTCTTTCTTAAAACTGGTCCTCGACCCTCATGTAAAAAACCAATGATTGAAAAAGTCAATAATGGTGCTATGAGAGTATCAGAAGTGCCAGAAGAAAACAGACTTTGTGGACTGTGTGATTTAGGGGAAGTGGAAAATTAATCCCATTTTCTTTCGTCTTGTCCTCTATATGATGAACTGAGAGCCTCTTTGTTCAATGAGATGTTTTATCCCAAACCCTGATGTGTTCTGGAGCGCTGATGACGAGATGAAATGGTTGTTTAGTTCAAATGTATATAAATTAGCATTATGTTTGTAAAGCCTGGAAAAAGCGACAGATGTGTTTGTTTAAATAGGTCAGTACATTGTCTTGTTTATGTCTGTTGTGCCTATTGTCTGGTATTTGGTTTCTATTTTGGTGTCTTATAAACCCATGTAAGGGCTGGGTGTATTTTTATGCAAGACACAATAGTAAAATTCATTCATTCATTCATTCAGTGCTGTGGAAAAGGGGCTAAAGCAATCGCCTCTGATTTCAGAGTTTTTCTACGAGTGCCCTATTAGAGGTTAAGTGTCTTGGCACATGTAGAAAAACCTCAAATATCATGTATATTATGTTGTAATGCTCACATACATTGAGCTTACACATATGTGCAACAAACTGTACAGTGGCCAAACACTTATTTTTTTTCTAGTGACACGAATGGTAATTTTCTCTTCCGTGTTCAATACATGTAAAACCCACTTGTATTTGGTTCAACATGGCTTATCTGCGACTCTTAACACTATACGTTGTAATTACTGTAAGTACTGGTGTCATTCTTACTTTGACAAATTACATGTTCGCAGCTGGCCGGATGAATGTTGTACACAACAACGTGGTAAAGTTCGTCATCAAACTTCATCCTCTGTGAATTGCAAACGGAGCTCCGGCACTTACACATGGAGCATCTGGTTGTCCTTATTATCTTCCCCGAACACCATCCTCCAGGTTGGCCCCTATTTGCACTGCATTGTTTGGTGTCTTTCTAAAAGCTGCATGTGCTAGTTTGAAGAATGTGACACATGGCGCTTAATGGCATGCATCAATGACACGACAGCAGGAGCGCGAGAGGCTTCCTTCCTTCCTGCCAAGCTTTGCTATCAAGTTGAGTCTCACCCCAAACAACAGACCAGAAAAAAAGTCCTCAGATAGGGATTAGTATGAGCGAAAACCACAATGGGAGAAACACAAATAAACAAACACTTTCTGTTGGATTTAGTTTAGACTGTGTTGGACGCACATGCCCAAATACCCATGCACCCATGATTATATTCCCACACAAACATGCACACATACACCGACAAACACAATTTCATCCACTCGCCTCCACATGTGTGTTGGCTGATGGACTCACTGAAGCTGAAACTCATGTTTATGAATGTGCAGGGTTTATGTATTTCCATTGTTTTGTTTGTGAAATTGGTAAATTGGCCAACCTGTAGGTATTTGACAAGATCTGCAGGCTGTATAATAATGGGGAAAAGGCTCAACATTTTGCTCCACATAATTGTTGTGGAAAACCGAACATGCTTGATTGACAGAGCTTGTTAGAGGGTTCTTATTTTTCCAATCAGCAAAGTAATTATAAAGGGAGCCTCTTGGGTTCCCCCCGTGTAATCTGGTCACAGTGGCTAGATCACCCCCTGATAGGAGAGTGATTGCCTAACTCCCTCAGATATGCTGGCTACAAGATTTGCTAACTCACACCCTGCTGTCTTCATTAATGAAAATATCCCAAATGTCCTGAAACATGTCATTTATATGTATACATATGCCAGAAGTCAATTTCTGTGAAGCAAATCAGCAAACAAGCTACAACAGCTATGAAAATATGTGAACACATTATGGAATATGATGTAAACCCTGAGGTAACTTCATTTAGTTTTACAAACAGAGTTACATGGGAAGGGCATGTTAGGGTGAATACCAATTACTTTTGCTGTTTTCACTGATAATAAAAAAAAAAAAGTAAAGCAGTCAGCACTGTGAGTTTTAAGTGAGCAAAAATATATTTGTCATGTAAGCTGAAATGGCCAAATAGGTGAAAATGTTAACCGTAACCATTTTTCTGACCTTTTCCCAGTCTAAATAGATTATCCTTAGTATCCGTGCTGAGTTAGTCCTGATGCTAAACCATAACGCTTCAGCTTGGGCTTCATTGGCTTTTTTTTTTTTTTTTTAGGAAATGTGGATACAGTGGTTGCAGATGAGTAGTCATAAGCCACTTTTACACAGAGATCCCGCAAAAAAGGTGAAGTGGTTATCCCACCTTTTTTCCATCATCGACCGATTTCCACAGCCAAGACGAAGGAGTAACAGAAGTGAGACAGGCTGGGCTTTTTTTTTTTTTTTTTTTTTTTTTTACAGCGTCTAGTGGGACGTATAACTTCGGTGTCGGAAATACCCCGATCATAGCGGTGTTGCTAACCTCTCCAGAGTCAGCCCGTCTTTCACCGCTCCTCAAATGTTAGCATGGATAGAGTCCTCCGCCCGAAGTGACAACAGTATCTCGGTGTCTGCCCAGTTCGACATCTTCCCGGTCACGTTGATATGTTTGTTTACTGTGCACGGCCCACGTTCATTTTTACACTACCAGTCAAAAGTTTGGACTCACCTGTTTTTTTTTTCTTTATTTTCATGACTATTTACATTGTAGATTCTCACCGAAGGTATCAAAACTATGAATGAACACATGGAATTATGTAGTTAAAAAAAAAAAACATAATTCAAAGCATGCTTTATATTTTAGATTCTTCAAAATAGCCACATGCTTTGCACATTCTTGGCATTCTCTCGATGAGCTTCATGAGGTAGACACCTGAAATGTTTTCCAAAAGTCTTGAAGGAGTTCCCAGTGATGCTGAGCAGTTGTCGGCCATCTGTGGTTCATCTCATGCCATTTAAATGAGAAGGTGAGTCCAAACTTTTCACTGGTAGTGTAAATCTCCCCAGCGCGGGGGTCGCACACGCAATACGTCATCAAAACGTCCCACCTTGGTTGCGGAAGGAGAGGCGTTCCTTTTACATGGCGTTCCGGAATCATGATTCCACCTTTATCACGGCTCTGTTACGACCTCCAGAGGCGTTACAAAGCTGCGGTAAAGGTGGGACCAAATGAACCCACCATTTACACAGACGTCGTTCCAGAATAAAAGCGAAACATTCCTGTAACAGAAGTGCAGTGTAAAAGGGGCTATAGAAACGATCTCCAGTGTCTTTCTTTAAACGTGTCTTGACCTTCATGTAAAAAGCCACGAATGAAAAAGACAGTAATGGTGCTATGAGAGTATGACTACACTTCTATTAGGTCATAGAATTATTTGGCAGATGATGTTATTGATGTGGGTTTTCCATGGTGAAACTACGATTTTGTCAAGATGAAATGCATCACATCCACACTGATACGGGCATTTTCTAAACAGATATTTTCTTCCACTTTCCTAAAAAAAACAAAAAAACACAGTCTTCATTTTACATTATATCTGTCCACAATGTAAAATATTTCCAGTAACACAAAACGTCAAATTGACTATCAATTTAGGATTTCATTACTGTGTTTTGACTGCAGGCTACTTACCTGACATGTGAAAAACAGACACCTGATCCGTTTTCTAAATGACTGTACTCCACGGTTTGTGCAGCCTATCTGTCAACACATGGATGTAGAAATGAAAACCAACAGGTAATGAGACCAAGTATCCAGTGTGTTCCAGGCCTCAATGTGGGCAATAGTGCAGGATAGACAGGGGTCCACAACAGTCTGATGCCCTGTCAGTAATAACATGATATTTTTATACACTGTCATTTTAATCCACTGTGTTTATATATATATATATATATATATATATATATATAAGAATCTATCCATACAACAAAAACATCTCTGATCAGACGACAGATCAGAGATGTTTGTTGCGTCACAACAAACTGGCTCATACTTGCTTGGATAAACCATTGTTGCTTTAGGATTTTAAACTGCGAAGGTTGTAGATGATACTGGATGTGGTAGACATGGAGAAATTAATCTGTCATGAAGTTAACCTTAAAGGGGTCATATTTTACTAAACCAAGTTTTATTAGTTTTTGGTTCATTTATTTGTGTATTTGGACCCTAATAGTTCAAAAAGTTTGAATTTGAACCCTCCAGGTGCTGCAA
>JAPQRP010000020.1:1077950-1088516 GCA_037367295.1 Apogon hyalosoma
GTAATAGTGCATATCAAAAACAAAAATAAACTCTGTCCAATTCATTACAATACCCATATAAAATAAATAAATAAATAAACTGTCCATTTCATGACAATAATATGGGTTCATGTGAGTGCTGAAATGTCTTTATAATCAACATTTTACATAAGTTCACAAAAATCCACTTGAATTCCTTCTTTAATAATACATTGCACGTATAAAATGCATCCTTCTTTGAACACCGTACATTATTACACATCATACAGGGAAAAAAAACTCTAACTACCAGGCACCAGCTGATCCACTGATCAGAGGACATTGTGATACCATGATCACTATTCAGTTTTACTTTTGGTTTTCTCATATATTTGCCATACATTTTTCTAAACACAGATTCAATAATCCTCTACCCTGCCTTTTTCTTTGGAAATGTCAGTTTTTACGAACAGTTCCATAAAGGTTTCTGTCTTTTGTCTCCATTAGGCTGTTGTTTACAGAAGGCGATGCTGTATTATTTAGATTTTTTTTTTTGTTTTTTTGTTTTTTTTCTACCAACCCGCCCCTGCTGTCATTTCTATGGCGGGAGGGCGAGTGTGGACGTAGCGGTAACTCATTGTATATGTTCTTTTCAAAATGATAACCATCAGCTATCCTCCTATGATGCATAAACTCCCTGCTGCTCTTATGGCTGTGTTTTGTTTTATAGCATTAGTGACTGCCAACAGCCAGCAATAATACAATCAATTTTTCTCGCTCACCGGGGAGGGTACAAGCGATATTCTGTCAGCCCCGTTCTGTCTGTTTTTCTCTCTTTCTGCGTCTTCAAAGTTAGACAAACTACGACTCGCACAGTGGATGATTATATGAAAGTATGGATTCCTAATCAATTTCCAACCATGTCAGTGCTCAGCTGCAGATTGTTATAATGTCTCCGCAGGATCCTTCAGCTTCACAAGCAAACGTTACAATTTCCACATCCAGAAACTGAAAATAATCAAAGAATAATTACATTCCTCTGATAAATCCTCATGTAGGACTTGGCTTGTCTGAGTTTGTTTAATAATATCAAACAGGCACTTCTCTACTGTTCTTCTGTTTCAATTTATTTTCTTACGGTCGGAGGGAAACCAGCAGTGAAATCTCTGTAATGTATTGTATCAGAATGACAAGTTACACTTAGCAACTGTTGAAGTTACTCTGCAGGAGGCGCGGCTCCTTCTTGACTGTCTGCTTTTATGTTTTAGAATAAGAAATGAATTAGTCAAATCAACACTGATCAGGGGTGAAAATAATAGAACATGAACAGTCCTCTTTTTACTGGTCTTGTTGTTCTGCAGTTGATCCAGTCAAGGGAGTGTCACTATTGTTTGTTGATGTGTTGTAATTTTTGTATTGTTGTTTTTTTTCTTGTTCATCCATGTATCTGTTTACACTGCATGCATTAACATTCATATGCAGACAATTACACTGTCAAAACATGTCTGCCTTCCTGCCATGAGTGAGGAAAAAAAAAAAAAGCAAAATCAAACCAACCAAAGAGCTAATTCCCCTCTTTGTATTTATAGAGCAAATGTTTCCCAAATCACTAAAACATATTTAATTATGCATGTTAAAAACGTGTTTGAATAAATTATGTAAATAAAAAACAATACTAATTCTACTATTAATTATGAGATGATTTATTATTGTAATACCTGTATTTCTGTTGATACTAAATAACTACAGCAATTCTGTAATCAAATCTGAAGCTGGATCTCATGGGGAGCATTTATTTACATATTTGTTTATCAGTTTATTTAGTAGGGACAGTGCACATTAATGAAATGACTATATATTGAACGACACCAGATATAAATTTAGCCAAAACGCTCATTTGCATCCGTAGTCCCTACAGGCAGGTAACTAAACATCACAATTAAAACATACAAATAGAATGATAAATAGGTTGACACAAATTATTATAAATATGTAATTATTTAACCCATTTTTGCTGTTATTACCTTCTCCAAGGGGGTTATGTTTTTATCGGGGTTTGTCTGTTTGTTAGCAAGATAACTCAAAACATTATGGAAGGATTTTGATGAAATTTTCAGGAATTGTTGATACTGGCACAAGGAACAAGTGATTCAGTTTTGGTGGTGATCCAGATCAGTGTCTGGATCCAGGAATTTTTTTTGAAGGATTCTTTATCATCGCGAGATAGGGCCACTTTCAACATATGCATATATGACTACAATATAGATAATATTAAAGTGAATCCAATGCTATGCATAGGTTTTCAAGGTCCAGGAATTCATTTTAGAAGTAAATTAATCATGGCAATGGGGGGTGGGGGGGGTTGTGGCTGCCTCTGCTACCACTGCCTCAATAATACCAGCAAATTAGACTGTTAGTATTATTACTATATATTGTTGTGATGTTATTATCATTATCAGTATTATAATAATTATTTTCCCTCTCACCCCCCCCTTTTCACTTTCATCCACTCCCCCCTTCCCCTTTTCCTTATCACCCCTAATCAGTCTATATTGTTTGGTTGCTCTTTACGTTCATTATGTTTTTCATCGTAATATGATGTTGTCATTATTTTTGTTACTGTTGATGTTGTTTCTTTATTTGCTTGATTTGTCTTTTGTGGATTTGTTTTTGGTTTTTTTTTCTGTCATCAATAATATCAATAATTTAAAAAAAATGAATAGAATGTTAAAAGAACAACACAATAAAACTGCAACACATTAAAAGTTAACTTGAAAGCATGTTGTAAAAAAAGATATTTGCAAAAAATATAAGGACATACAACTGAAATTTGGAGTCTGGATCAGGAAAGTCTCAAAAATTAAGATGTACTTTATTGCAAATCTGAAAAAGCAGTAAAATTGAACCTGATGAAACTATCATATCTTACCCCTCCTTATGCATGGAAAAAACGGAAAAATAAAAAAAAAAGCACCTGTGAGCAACATATAATTCATGTCCATGTGCCGTAGGCTATTTTATTATGTCACGACCCACTCCGGGGTTCTCTGCTGACCCGTCCCTCCCTATCACACTCACCTGCTGCACACCACACACCTGCAACACACCTCCACTAGGAGCCCATATAAGGGGCTCAGCTGGTCCACTTTGGTGCCTTTTGTTCCACCTCAACCTTACCTGCCACAGCCCTGCAGACTATGCCTTATCCCCAACCCCTGCACCCACCACCCTGTGGACGCTTCAGTTTTCCACCCTCAGGTTTTTGTGTTCGTTTGGTACTCTGTTTAGCTTTGTGTTTAATAAAACTGTTACCCTCTTCAGCACTGCGCACATGAGTCCTTTCATTCACTACCCATTACATCACATACATTACAGTCACCTACAAAAAGTGAAATTGCTGCATGTTGAAATTATATATTTTTTAATGATACTAATGATTATTTTGTATCCCAGATCCAGCTGCCATGCCTTTCCTCCCACTGTGTTATAATGAGGCTGGAATCTCATGGTCACAGTAGCTGCCATGTTTCCTCTGGACCCGGAGATGCATCCACTGTTAGTCATTATGTCTGACTATTTTTTTTTACCATGTCAAAAACACATTAACCCTTTAACAGGCAAGTGTCTATTTTTGGACATTACACGACAGTAACAGTTCCAGTGAGGACAGTGAGTCAACAGTCTCAGGTCCGACGTGGTCTACAGGGTCTGTAAGGTCCACCTCTGCATGAACAGTGAGTGGACCTGCTTTGTTCGGTACCATGAAGTAATGGTACTAATGTAAGGAATGATGTTCAAAGGGATCATGTGCATGTGGACAGGGGTCTGGAGCAACACTTATATTGGTCTAATGTTCTAAAATACATGTTACTTTCAACTTACATGCTTTTCTTGTATTTTTTTATTTAAACTTCTTGTATTTTTTCCCCCTTGCCACATATGAGCAAAGAACCAAATATGGGAGCTTCGTTAACTTTGATTTTCTACATGACAATAAAACATTTTGAAAAATTTCACAACAGCAATAAAGTCTTGGTAGATCCTCCTACAATACACTGAGGTTGAAAGTTTGAATTTCAGAGTATTTCTATCAGTGCCCTATAAAAGGTCACAGTGGCTAGATCACCCCCTGATAGTATTTGTTAAAAAGTCCCAATCTAATAAGATTTTATGCCCTATACCACTGCCAGCCACCAGGGGGAGATCAAGACGTTTTGGCTTCACTTTTGGAAGGCTATTACAGTGTCCATCTTTGTTTTGTTTGTAATTATTTTCCATGTATTTGAGGTGAGGTTTTTATGAGATGAAGTTAATTTTACATATGTTCATACCAACAAAGATACACGGAGGCTGCAAAAGCCAAAATTAAGTGAGAAACACCAGAATCTGAAAACACAGACACATAGAAAAGTGAAACCACTTTGAGTTTCTGCATCAAATCACAGAGTCATGAGTGAGGACATCTTAGCAGTGATTGGTATTTACTGTTTAAGGATCATTATTGTTTATATTGTTTATTTTGTCCCTTCAGAAAATAAAAAAAGGTGCACCACAGCTTAATATATTTTGGTGTCATGTGAGGAATTTGTATTTATGTATGTATGTGTTTGTTGAAAACTTACCAGGAATGTCTTGGGTTTTTTTTTTTTTGACCACTCTGTGGGGAATTAATCCATAGGTTTTCTGTGGTAATGCATCCACTCGAACCCAAGCCCGCCATTCACTGGCACAGAGTTATGCTGTTCGTACATATATAAGACTTGTGGAGTGACACACAACGTAAACAGTAAATTATGTTTAGAAAAAAGTAAACGCAAGATGAGATCGTAGCAGTTCATAATTTGGAGGACTTTTTTCGTTTCCATGAAAATGTTGTAGGCGTTAAAGTCAAATGGGCGAAGAAGAAAACACACAAAAAATATGCACATTAATTTAACTTGAAATGAAGTAAACAAAATAATAATAATATCAGAGACGGGAAGACGGGAATAACTGATGTGTGATTCAGTGCTGTAAAAATAATTACATTTTAAAAAAAAAAAAAAAAAAAAAGGAAAAGAGAAATGAATCAATCTTAGAAATCCTGCATGAAAGTTTTTAAATAAGAGTTGATTAAAAAGCAATATTTAGAAAAGGAAAACCTGACCCAAAAATACATTTTCTAACAGCAGAGCTTGTGAAGCAGTGACTCCTTAAACAAGACAGAAAAAAACATGTAGTATATAAAAGTGCTGCCGCCTCCACACTGTTGATCTCACATGGATCGTTTCCCTTTAACAGGGTCGTTGGAGCTGTTTCCTACCGGTGTACTAGTACACAAGCGTTCACAGAATCATTGATTACTTCTCCCTCGCTTTAAATTGATTTCACTGAATTGAGCAGATAATGTTGGAGCCAATGAAATGGCCATTCATGCGTTCACATTCGCTCCCAAATATTTGCTTATTTTTCAATTTGCGAAGAGATTTTCTGCAAGCCATGGCCTGGAGAAAACCTTTTGACATTTGCCAGAAATTCCAGATGGCCAGTGTATGTGGGATTAGAGACTGTGTGTGTACGTACAACAGCTTGAAAAAGCTCACATACCTCACATATTGTTAAGGGACAAATTAAAGAATGCCTGAAATGTGTTAAATGTCAGGAGTGGAAGTGACATTTAACATAGTGTAAAGATGCCTTTTATTGGGAAAAATTGATGCATTAAAGCAAAGCTGTGCTGTTGGTCTTTGTTTTGTTTTTTTTGTTTTTTTTGTTTTAAAACAATTGATTTATATGCAGAAGTAGAGGCATTTTAAGTGAATCCATTACTTAAAAAGGCATCTCCACCATATAGTTCACAATGAAAACAGACATTTAAATCATATGAACGCAACTTTAGAACAAAAACATTGATTAATTGATATTTGCAATGTCTGTTTTTTGATTCCGGAGCCCGATGACCTTTGACTCAGTTTACCAGAATATTATTTTTTCCTGGTACATTACCAGAAAACCAAGCCGCTTCTCGTGGCTCGGCTTTCAGGAAGATGGAATTCACTGCAGGAAAGAGAAATTGATCCTGGGGCTTTGCGATACCTGTGAAGAGTAATGAACTCCAGGGTTGAGCTTCACCAACAACCCTGCTAACCTACTTAAAAGGAAAAATCAACAGGAGAGATTTAATACATGCAAAAACTTTCCTTTATACTGATGCTCCTTTGTACTGAAATGTAAAGTGCATTTTAACTATTGCACAGGTTAAAATAGTTTAATATCTGTTAGACATGAGTCAACATGGGATTTATTATGTCTGTGGTTGTCATGGGTGCATTTTCAGGTGTCTGTACTTTATTCAGCATTTACCTTTTTTTTAAACTTTCTATTTCTTACATGTTCAAAACCATTTTGTTACTTTAGCTTTAATGTATTCTGGAGGAGGGGAATTTGTTTTGTTTTTTTTTTTTTTGTTTTTTTTTTGCAAACACATTTCAACCTACATGGATGTGATAATAACACACAGAAAAGACAAGATCAGTGTGTATCACACATGATAGATGTACTGATGTAAAACGCTGTAACAAAACTAAACGAGAGGAAAGGCTGTTGTTTTGTTAATCTATGAGTTGATGTCGTAGCTTAGTACAGAAACAGCCTGATGGAATCTAGAAATTTTACATTCGTAGGTTTAATTTTCATTGACAACCCCCCCCCCCATCTATAGCGTGGCAGCATCAAAAGCGATTGAAGTTGATTAATATTTTCCTCCCATCATGACTGCAATCTGCAATTATGTTCACAGAATTAGAGATTTTAATCATCACACCTCAGTGAACTGTCTCCTTAGTGGAAGTCTGGGAGTATTTCTTACATCGGCCGAAGATCATCTATACAAAAATAGTATGGTATGTATTTCACTGCTGATATGAAACTGTACACTTCCTGTCGCCTAAGTGGCGACAGTCAGAAGGGCTGAGAAAGGAGCCCCCTTTTCCACCAGCATTTCCAGGATCTTTTATTTACCCGGGTAAACTTATTCCTGGTAATATGTGTGGTTTGCGTTTCCATTGCACCTCAAACTTCTGGAAAATGTATTTAAATCAGACGTGGTCGTTTCGAGTCCTCAACTTAAAGTCAAGCTGAATTTCTTTTTGAGCTTGTTCGGCAAATGCGTTCGAGGTCCAGCCTCTTTTGAGCCTATCTGTTGACTGTATGACAGACATATTACTGCAATGCACTTTGCCGCAAGTGTGTTCGACCAATCAGCACACAGCCCCTCGTACTGCCCTACAAGGTTCTTTTTTCAGGGAAAGTTTGGGGTTGAGTGAACGTTTTTTGTTTTTTTTTTCCCTAATAATTTTGGTGGAAATGTGCTGAGGTTTTTTTCAAAATCCTGGGTAAATGTTAAAAGTTCCTGCAGTGGAATGGGCCGATTTATGTGGATAGATTCAAGTAGATCAATAAGGTCTAAATAACACAAGACACTATTAAGGCTTTTTTTTTTTCCACTAACATTACAGTATCATTTGCTCTATTGTCCTGCTCATATTTACTTCTTGAGTGCAGTAGTGGATCTAGAAAATAGTAGCGATGGGCCAGGTATTTCACTCCTAGGCCTTCAGTTGTGTCCTGTCTGACTTAATCCATCTTTTAATAATACTACACAAAAAATGCAGTGTAACAGGGTGTTGCATCACAGACAGGTATCTCACACAGAGAGAATAAATACCCTTACTAAAGAAAGAAACCCAGTGAGCACAAGTCAGCAGGTCTCCTTTCACTACAGCCACAGCTGCACTACAAACATCATCTCAAGCACAACCATTATTTACTGAACACAATGACAAAAACCATATATGTTCATAAAACACATTATATTCACCAAAATTATAGCTAATTTTGGACTATATCTGCAACTAAATTAATTTCTTCTCCTTTTTCAGCCATTGTGCATTGGGACAACAGCGACTGAATCTAAACCACTATATATTTTAACTTAACCTTCCTCTTGTGTTAGAGTCAGCACAGACCCATTTAAGGTTTTAAATGCATAAATGAACCACATCAAATGTGTGTAAGGCTTTTTGACTTTCTTAGGAACCTGTATTTCAATAAAATAATAAATATATATATATATATATATTTTTTTTTTACTAACTTATGAAATGCTCTGGTTGAAATTCTGACCATTATGTTGTTAGGGTCAGTTTTGACCCAGTTATAAAGATAAGATTATAAAGCAGTAATTAGAGCCAAAACTGAAATCATAAGTGCACTGTCAGCCAACACACTGACAGTCAGCTCCTCTCCCAATCGTGAGCTTTTGGGGATTCTCAATTTGCCTTGTTATCCAGTATACCTGCGCAAAAACAAAACAAACAAAGACGGGCATGTCAAGACATACGAGGTCAATTCATGGTAGATTTGATGACTTGCAGAGTGCACATCAAGAGGTATACTGACAAAAAAAAAAGATTATTAAATAATAAAACCAATATTTTCATGGACAAGGAAACCAAGAGATGAGAAACAAATTGGATGATAGATAATTGTTTTTAGTGTATTTTACAGCTGATGGGTCAAAACCGGCCCGTTAACATAAGCGATAGTAATAGAGAGCTAACACAAGAGGAGTCACTACACATGGAGTTTGCTAGCTGAGCTTGTTCAAACTAATTGCTGTCGGACCATCCAGTCGAATGCCCTTAAGATGCCAACGTTATTTACACCTGCTAAATTGGCTCCATGTGGCCGTCATGAAGTCTGATTGGTTAAAGCAACATGTTCATTTCCACTTATTTGAAGCTCCAGAGGCAACATACGATTGCTGAAATATGACTGGACTAACTCTTTAACATACTGTACATGCACGACTAGAAGTAGCACTCAAGCAGAGAACTACGAAATAAAGAGAATAAACAATGGATTTAGTGGAATGAGCGTAAAAATAAAACGTATCGTAATTCTGATACTTTTGGCCACCAGAGACGACCTTGCTGACCCTGAAGGTTCAAATATTAAAATATTACAAGCATATCATTAAGAAAATATTACATGAGGTGTTAAAGGGGTGACACAAGGTCTTTGCAGGGTGGCGTGGGAGGATGGTACATTGGAATCTATACTTACGTAAACGGTTTCAACAAAAGACCAGTGTGCAAACAAAACTGTGCAGGTCCAAATTAAGGAAACACTCCATTACAGGTAAAAGTTAAAATATATACATTTATTTGAGATGTAGTAGCATGGAAAAATACACATTTAAAATCCCTTTTGACCAATTTGTTTATTTTTATTTGCCTTCATTTGATAGATTAAGTGGATAGAGGAAATGAGGGGGAAGTAGAGGAACGATGTGCAGCAGATGGTGTCTACCAGTCACTGTGATAAGACCTTGGCCTACGTGGGATGTGTTCTGTACCAGGTCAGACACCAGGTTGCCCCACAAGTACAATTTTAGCACAGCTTTTAGTACACGAGTATATCTGCATCTTACCTGTTAGCCTCTGTTTTGGTCACGTTTGGATGAAGGAACTGGTCCAAGTCCGTAAACGACCTTTGTTTCTACTGTTGGAATGAATGGGACAAGATATTTCTGCAAAAGTAGAGGAACAGGGAAGAAACCATGTGACCCTGAAACAGGAAATCACTCTGGTAGGATGTCTTTTTTCTGTTCTTGTTCTTAACCCTTTATAGGACACTCACAGAAATGCACTGAAATTCAAAATTTCAACCTTAGTGGAGGACATAACAAGACTTTTTTTTTTTTTTTAGTTTTTCAGAATTTCCTATTGTCATGTAGAAAACCAAGGTCAGTGAAGTTACCATATTTGGTTCCTTGCCAGTAAGGCTACATTCAGACTGCAGGCAAATGTGGCCCAAATCTGATTTATTTTTTGCCCATATGTGACCTGTATCTGATCTGTTAAAGACAGTCTGAACAGCAGAAATCCAACCCAGGCCTCTTTCGTACGTGGTCCTTAATCCGATACGTATCTGATATTTTGTAATGCGACTTCAGTCTGAATGGCCGGGTCGCATTTATCCCACCTTTATGTCACTGAAATGCGACAAACGTCACAATTCTGCATCCCAAGAGGAGGAGCAGCGGGAAAAGCATATTTACTTCTGTAAACACAGTGCTCGCCTGCGTGGTCACGTATTACGTCAGGACCTCTTTTGCACATGTGGGTCACTTTCACTTCAGGGTCGCATTCAGTTCATACTCAAAACTGATAGAAGTCACATTTAATGTGTAATATGAATAAGCACACACAAAAAAAAAATCAGATTTCACCAAAATATCTGAATTGTGCATTAAAACCTGCTGTCTTAACATAGTCTAAGTGGCAAATAAAAACATTTTTAAAAAAGAAAACTTTTTTTTTTTTTTTAAATACAAGAAAAACATATGTAATGTGAAAGGAACATATATTTCAGAACATTAGAAGATCACTTTTAGATCATTAGACCAACATAAGTGCTGATCCAGACTCCTGTCCACATCCACTTTATCCCTTTGAACATCATTCCTTACATTAGTACCATTACTTCATGGTACCAAACAAAGCAGGTCCACTCACTGTCCATGCAGAGGTGGACCTTACAGACCCTGTAGACCACATTGGACCT
>JAPQRP010000020.1:1091674-1103008 GCA_037367295.1 Apogon hyalosoma
CTATCTATCTATCTATCTGTCTGTCTGTCTGTCTGTCTGTCTGTCTGTCTGTCTGTCTGTCTGTCTGTCTGTCTGTAATAATAATTTATTTGTATAATGCTTTTTGTGGTAGTCAAATACACTTTACATACTGCAGATAAAAACATAAACCAAACACATTGAAAACAGATCAAAAACTGGTGCAGAAGACAAGTATATGAATGTAAAACTGTTAAATATTAAACATACGCATATTAAACAATATATATTTACATACATGTACACAGATCATCATTTTTTATATTATAATAGGTAATTAGCTGTTTATTGGGTAAACACATTAATTCCCTATCATCCACACCTTCATAATAAACTACAAATACATTTACACTTGTATTATAAATTCCAAAGCATTTATGTAAAATCCTCATCACTCCACAATCAGATGTAATGATGTTTATATGGTCATTTATTTGTTTCCTCTGCAGCAATAAAAACTAAACAAAAAGCCCTGCAGGTTAAATGATGAACTGAATTCTTTTAGTACTGAAAGACTCTGAAGACTCAATTCAAATGGACTTAAACGCACTCACAAGCCTCGCAACATTTTAGTGATACTAAAAACTAGGAGTGTGACGAGATCAAATCGTTACGATATTTCTCGTTTAAGTGAAAAGCTGTCTCGCGGGCACAGGGCAGAAGGCTATCACACTGTGACCTATCCAAACTTCTAGGCAGGAGGTAGATGAGGTACATTTCAGTACTTATGGAGAACCCCCCCTGGTCTTACGAACACCCCCCAACATACACATACAGTCCATGCATACCTCACAATTTCACTCTGCAGGAAATAATAAACTACAACCGAGTGACAGATAAGACACAGACAATATGTTAGCACTGTTAAAAAAAAAAAAAAATAGTACCATAACACGAACTCTATGCAAAGACACACACAGAACCATCACAGCTCATTTCTAAAATCCACTGCACCTGTGATTAAAACGGCTAAAGGCACAACACTGACAGACGCCTTTACACCTAAACTCCCAGAGTCAAACGCCAGAGCCGCGGCAATAACGAGAGACATCAGCGTTTTTATTGTAGCTGATGATATGAGGCCATTTTACAATTTTGCACAAATCGTTTGCACTTTAAAAAAATAAATATTTAATTTTATTTATGGAAAGAAGTTCAACAGTGAAAAGCCCATGCTTAATTCATGTATGGATGCAAGTTATAACAACGTGACATCATGAATTGCGTATCGGTAACACGCCACTTTTAATTGTTATCTGGATGCATCATAAACTTTCAGTGTTTATGTTTATACCGCGTAAAATAACACGACATGAGCGCGATTAGCAGTTAGGATTAGCAATTAGCGCGATTAGTGGCTAGCGCATTGTCACGCCATCAAATGGCGTTGAATAACACGCAAAAGGATGAAACTGCGTATGTATCGCACGCCAAATGCAATAAACTGGAGTGACATACAACGCCTGCAATGAACTGGCGACATGTCCAGGGTGTACCCGCCTTAGCCCATAAGTAGCTGGGATAGGCCCCAGTGACCCCAGTGACCCTAGTGAGGATAAAGCAGGTTCAGAAAATTAATGAATGAATGACATACAACGCGATTTCATGACATCAGTCTGCTTATAAAACATTTCAAAAGGCACCTACAATGTTTTGCAACTCTGTTAAATAACAAAAAGACTGTTTGTCCAGTCACACGTTTTCTTAAAAGTAATGTGAAATAGTCTCGTCTCCTGAACCCAATATCGTGCATCGTCTCATCTCGTGAGCTGAGTGTATCGTCACGCCCCTACTCAAAACACACGACCTAAAGGAACACGTCAGTGCCGGAGATGATATCCACAAAAATGTACAAATATGTAAAAATCTAAATTTTATAGGTGAAAACGGCTTCCAATCTGAAGTCATAAGCGTTTTAAGTCAAAGTTTTAGTACTCTATATGATGAAATTTGTAGTGAAAAAACACCAGTGTTGTTGTACATAATCAAACACGTTCTGCGTTACATTATATGTTTTATGACAAGTTGAACTGAAGCTATTTTATTCAAAATCACAAGACTCAGACTGAGCTGCCATTTTGACTCATGAAACTGGAGCCAAAATCTGAATTAGTATGAACCTAACCCGTTTCAAAACACTGGTGATGCAGCAATGAAAATACTGTATACCATATATTTGAACAGATGCTGATACAGGGTGCTTGTGCAGGTCTTGGAAGTCTTAAAAAGTATGGAATTTTGAAACACTGTTTTCCAGACCTTGAAAAGTCTGGAATGTTGAGTGAAAGTCTTAGTAAAGTATGGAAAAAAGTTTCTCTCAGTGGAATTTTAGACTTCAATGCTCAAAGGCACATAATCTCATAAGAGAAGAAATACATGAGGGAAGCAGATTTTAAAAAAAAACAAAAAAAAAGCTGATATGATTGCACACACTGGTCAGTACTGGAATGATTCTAGTGAAACTTGTTTATGTGATATCCATGCACTTTTGTAATTTTCGCATGTTTTGAAAACGTTTCTGTCAGTAAAACATAATTTACTGCAAATCATGCATCCATTAATTCATACATTTTTCTACTACACACAACAAGTGCAATCTCAAACCAAAAAGTAGGCACACAAGTATAAAAGTACAAAAATTCAAGGTCTTGGGGCAAAAAAAAAAAAAATAGCAGTTTTGAAAAAGTCTGGAATTTTTATTTGGATAAAGACCCTGTGATATTGTAGCTGGCCTTTCTCAGACACAAAAACTCAGCCTTTTCATTCTCTGTTTTCCAAACGTCCCTGAACTACTCCTGTCACACCTGCGCCCTCAGCCACCAGTAACCAGACAATCAACCTCTTCATGATGATGTACACATTTTCAGAATCATGTACCTACACAGGCTTCTATGTGATTTATCTAAAAATGAGACAATCCTGGAATTAACAAGACATAAAAAGTACAATTGCTCACCCAATTTTATTATATTAGAAGCCACATGATAATATAATGGAGATGAAAAAAAAAAAACTTTTACAGAAATGAAAGCAAATTTAGTATTTATTTATTTGCACATTACAAACAACATGAAGAAAAAAAAAAACATATATCATGCAAGTAGCACCATTGTGCAGGAGAGGATAGAAGCCAAAAAAGGCTCATATACTGTAAATACCTCCCTGGAAATAAACAATACAAAAAAAAAATAAAAAAAGAATAAAAATAGGATATGAAAACAAAATAAATACGAGTCAAAACAAAAGTAAGACTTTCCACCAATCACATTTCTCTGTCGGTCTTTTTTTTTTTTTTTTGAAAGCAACCTAAACAAGTCCCTGCAGGGAGTACGTGTGCCCATCTGCTCCATGTCCTTGAAAATTTGATCATACAGTAGATTTGAGGATGAGCCACACACTCCTTGGCCTGTTGTCTGATTCACTGATGATGACGGCTGCAGCTCCACTGACAGCATCCTTTCAGCTGCACCGACATCTCAGAAACTCACCCCTCAGATTTGTCATTGAAACGGGTCATTCTACATTCACAGCACCTTTCAAATAAGAGCAGATTTTTATTTATTTATTTATTTTTTTTGCACATAAGACCCTTCAGCTCTGTGCATATTGCTCTCCCTGTGACCTTGCCAATGCTGGACCCATAATTAGGGTTTAAGTCCTATACATTGTTTACTGTTTATTGTTTGCTACCATTGCATGCTTCATTATGTACTTTTACAGTGACTAAGCTGAAATGTGAAGGACGCAGCAAAGCAGATTAGCCTGTTGACTAAAGGCATAAAGCATGTTTACACGTCAGCTGTTTCAGTGTATGTACCTATATAATACCTATCCTGCCTTATCCGCACTTACATGGATATTTTGCAAAACAGGTATTTTCCTCTACATTTGGGCTCCTCATCCACACATAAAGGTGTTTTTAAGGAATGGTTTGCAGATTTTTATAAACTCCAGTTTCTGTGTATTCTGTGTAAAATGATAGCGTTACATCCCATTTTGCTCATTTCTATTATTTCCTTGTGGAATGAACCTGCACCTGACTCATCAAATGCAGGTGTATAAATCTGTGTAATCTGCAGTAGATGGAGATCAGCACAGAAACCTTCACTGTGTAAATAATACACTTCGACCAACACTTAATTAATGTTAAATTTACTTGCAACTTGTCATTGCTGTTCACCTTCATGACAGATTAAAGCATTTGCGTCTGCTACGTGCAGTATTAACCACGGTGTCTTCATTTTAACAGAAACAATGGTTTCTCTGAGCATTTGCGCCAGTTAATAGTTGTTTTTGCATTATTTTGCAAACAGAGATATTTGCTGAAACAAAAACAACAATGAGATATTTGTGTGAAAATATGAAAAAAAAAAAAACAGGAACAATACATCTGTTTAAGAAAAACTTTCCGTGATAGTGTGGACAGGGCTAAGATTTACACATAACTGTAATTCAGAACTTACCATTTACCCAAAATATGCATAATAACCCGGTTACAAAGTAGTTTCCATTTATATCAAATTAAGCCTGTAAAGCCTGAACCATTAAATCACTGACGGAAAATTCCAGTTCTTTGAAACTGGAGCCTTTATTGGTCCTTTTGAACAACCCCATTTTTTTTTTTTTTCAAATAGTAATTTCCATGTATGAGTTTCAATTTTATATCATACTTGATACATCGGGTTTCAGTGCTCAAATATTATTATTTTTTTAACTAACAAAAAACTAATTGTTAATTCTTTTTTCAAAATTGGCAAAGTTCTACCTCCTGACAATCTTGTAGTGTCACCGGAAAGGCCTCTGGGGAATGAATTCCTCCCCCCGGTGGATTATCTATGTATTGCATGTATCTAATTGTATACATCAGGTTTTTCAAGAAAAAAAATATCACACTGATCACGTAGAGGGCTTCGAAACTCATGTATCAAATATGATACATTTGGTGTTATAGGGTTAAGAAATTTCACTACTGCTGTTGTTGTAAATAGGTTTGATTTATATCTTCTATCTTCTATTATAGTTGATCGTTTATACCATTTTATTTATCCAGATTCTAGTTTTACCTCTTTTTAATTGCATGGCATTTAAATAGCAAAGTGAGAGAAAAGCAGTATCTCAGTTCTCTGTATGTCCTGTTCATCTGGTGAATTAAAAAAACAAACAAAAAAAAACAAACACTCTGAATCTTCAATATTCACATGATAAGTTGTAAAGAAATTAGCATTTTGTCAGTTTCTGAACCCACACCAGCTGCCCTTCGATTGTCTGAAATCACAAAGTACTCTGGGAGTTTTTTTCCCATGCTATGAGTCCTTAAATGTTCCATGTGGAGGGTTGGATGAACACTGCCCCTCGATACTAGAAGGAAATGGGGACACCTCTGGGCCAGAAGGGGATTGAACCCTCATCTGTTCACCAACATGTTGCACAAGACAAACAGCACAGCAGTAATTAATAAATGTATTCCGCAATATTGTGAATATTAGTTATTTAGTCTGTCTCTTTTCCCTCAAATACTTCTGCTAAATCTGGGCCTCTGTGTTCAGAACAAACATTATCACTGAGGCGGATGTGCACTTTGTGACCACCTGCATTTGTTAAAAGTTTTAAAAAACTGTTTAAAAACTCCCGATGCCGGTTGAAAACAGGACTGACCCTAGATATGAGAACAAATCGCTTGTGCTGATGCCGAACATAGAAGCCCCAGAGGAGTTTGCTCAATGACGCTTAGTCTCAACAATGTGCATAATTGTGCTGACAAAGTAGTGAAGCTGTTTTTATCTCAAAAGACAAAAAAAAAAAAAAAATCTCATCATCACACAAAGCATTTTTTTTTTCCATTTGCATTTAACTCGTTCTATTTTTTTATTTAACCAAGAAACCATGTTCTTTGTGTTGGGATACTGCTCCAGTCCTGCTGAGATGATGTTTAAAAATATAAGTTTATCGCACCGGACATGACAAGATGCATAACTCATCGCTGAAGAATACAGCAGCTGTCATGATGTTCTTGGGACAAATATCACAGTCTAACAAAGTGGAAATCAATTTCAGATACACAGTCACACGAAAATAATAACATCAGAAACTGTTTGGAAAATGATATAATTTTGCTCCCATGGTGAAATTGGTTGAGCAGTGTATGGAACAATGACAGAACAGCAGGAATCCTTTTATATTCAGAAATGTACAATATGTACCTTGAGGCTCACGGAATGTATTTTTTTGTCATACATACCAAAGTTTTATATTATATCACATAGTTTCACTCGATGTTACATGAATGATTTATAAAGCTGACACAAAAGGCGGTCTAGTTCCACTGACAAAGTATTGTTTGGATCTAGAGAATATGACATGCTTATTTTGTGTTTGTTTTTTTGTTTTTTTTTTGTCTTTTATCTTCCAAGACTGAACCGAGTAAATATACTTAACCCTCAAAAACCTACAAAGCCACCAGTAGAGCTGGACGTATCGATCTAAATAGCGATAGTGTCAATACTAAGGTGAGTATCGGATCGAACTGATACTAGTGTGATGACATTGATACTTTTGTTGCGGTTTCTCTTCCATACATCGGCCGGAAAGTGCAAAGTCAGAGCACTGACTGAGAGGCTTGCACTACTGACTTTATTTTTCACAAACATCTTCATGCAATGGAAGGGTTTTTCTGTTGTTTTGTTTATATTGTTATATTTATGTTTATTATTACATTGTTGCGTTTGTTTACTTATTTTGCACAACTAACTTTGTTACTTTATTACTGATTTTATTTTTCACAAATATCTGCGTGTAATGGAAAGTATTTTTTGTGTTTTTGACATTCTTATATTTTTAGTTTCATTGTTGCTTTTTTGTTATTTTGCACTAGTAACTATTAAAAAATTACGTGTAGTAAAATGTATGTTATTTTATTATTTTTATAGTGTTAAATTGTTTTACATTGTAGTTAGTTAATAAAAAAAAAACATGTTTATTTGCCTAAAATCTTTTGTCCTGTGTTTTAACATAATCATAAACAATGAACTACAGGCAAAATCACAAAATTATTCAATGATCATGACATTGAAAAAAAAAATTGCAGGTGTTCTGTGTTTTTCTATTTATCATTGATTTAGGTATGACTGTCAATTATAATGATGCACTTATGTATGTGTATACGTTGGTGCATGTGGTTATACGCAAATGTATATTTATTATTTATTTTTGTGAATCATATTTTAATTATTCTCTTGGCACATGTATCAGTGTATGCATAAAATCATTGTCTGTAGTGACAGATTTTGACTCGCACCTGCTTCCCAATAAAATTATTTTTTTAAAAAAGGAAAAAAAATCATGACATTGCAAGTAAATAGCATCGGTATCAGTATCAGCGATACTAGCCCTGTACTTACTTGTATCGGATTGATACCAAAATTCATAGTACCCCCCCCCCAAAAAAAAAAAACCCACATGTCTACTAATCTGAGATGTTTAATAACTTGTGAACTAATCCTATCAATACATTGGAATAATTGAGGTAAAATGCAGTTTTTCAGCTTTTTAGCAGCATAAGATATGACCCATGAGGATGTTCAAAGATGCCATCGTGAACATGGAAACACTGCCATCTTCTGCAACATTGATTTACCAGTGAATCCCATGTAATTTGACCAGTGACAGTGATTGAACACTCAAGTTTCTAATGTCCAGTTAATGATTTACAGAACTGTGCAAAAGTCTTAGGCCAGTATTAGCTTTGTTAGTTTATTAAAGTTAGAATGACCACACTTACACATTTGTCAGTCTCTGTCTTAAAGCAACACCACGGAACTTTTGCACACACTAAAGTCAAAAAACAGTATTGTCTGCAACAACTGTCATAAAATCTCTACCTCGGTAATACTCACGCATTTCTGCCAAGCCATGGATGCCGGTAAACTTCCTGGGGCAATGCAGGAGACATACTGATAGAAATTGACTAGGATCCTCTTCAGTGAGACATGATTAAAATCACCCAATATAAAGTTCGGAGCCTCCGGTGAAGTAGTCTGTAATCTGTTTTACAACATTAAATACAGTGTGGGAGGCAGAATCGGCATTTCAGTTTGCAAAGTGAAACTTAAAACGCGTTGCTAATTCCCCTATGTCTCCCGCTGTTGTGAAGCTCATTTACCTTTTCCCTACCTCCTGAAATATCGCAAATTTTAATTTGAGGGGGCAGGACATCTGTTTTTTTCCCCAGAGGCCACTCCCGGGGCAGGTAAAATGGGTGCAACGACCCTGAGAAAAGTTCAGTGTCTGGTGTCCAGATTTGTTCTCTGATAATAACAGAGCTGCAGTGTCATTTATTAATAGACAGACATACCCCACCTCCCTGTGTTTTACCCTGGGGCGTCGAAAAGGGGGGGTAAACATGACAAACTCATGGGGCTCAGTATTTGTGGGGGGCCCATAGAGCAGTGGAGGAGGTCCAGTGGATACAGGTTCAAAGCTGTGAAGATCTGCTGTGCAAGAGTGGTATAGAAGTCGGGGGGCGAGCGTTGAAAGTATGTTAAGTTTCGTTTTCACACTATTGGCAGTAACATTGTTTATGGACTGCACCCCCCCACACACACACACACACATACACACACACAACAGTTATTCTTTCATGGGGCCCATAACTGGTAGCAGTGCCCCTGGTTTTACCCATTACGTCAGTATTGCGGTCCAGTTGGAAGCAGGTCCCGAAGCCGTCAATGGCGAGATCAGAGTTGTGGTCCCGCTCGGTGAAAGCCATGACACGACAGTCCTTAAAATCCTTTGGGACGTGAACATTCCCCTGGAGCTCATCTCCTTTATTCCTTAAAACCAAAATAAAAGCTCAAAAGCCGGGACGCCAAACTCACACACGGCCACTGTGTGCGCATGCGCCCATCAACTATTTGACGTATCAGTGACGTATGCTGTAAAACAGTCAAATTTTGTAATTCTTTTTGTGTAGGGGTCTGGACCTGAACCCAGAAGTTGCATAGTGCCAGTGCAAACGATACAGACGCTCTGGAGTGATGACCAAAGTGTTACTGAAACTATTGTGAGTTGTTGTACCACCAAAACGACCTTGAAAATATAGTTTGAAGGCTGAAAAAGTCGGTTGTGTCGGTTTAAGATGCAATCTGGATATATGTAAAGTATGTACAGTAAAAAAAGAAAATAATATTTCATGAAAAAATAGCTTAGTTTTTATTGTGACCTCCCTTTGCACTTAACATTCCTTTAACCCTTTTTTCAGGCAATATGAGCTTCACTACATTAATTTTCTGATGTTTTATATCAGGTTTCCTTCAACATATTTAGTTCATTTTTTTTATCTTTTAAGACTATGCACATATTCCCTGTATTTTATTGTAGTTTGTGAAGAAAAGAAATACATGCGTATGCTTATTTCAACTGCAGTGTCCTTATATGTAGTGTTTTTATATGACAACCTTTGCATTTACTCACTATGTGTAGGAAAATACTATTATTTTCACTGATGAATGCAAAATGATGATAATATCAGAGTAAACGGTGAAAGGAAAAATGACATGTAGAGAAAAAAAATAAGAATTTGGAAGTTGTCACGAAATAGTTCAGGTCTTTAAGGGTTTAAGATGAACAAATTAATCTTCCAAATGAAAATTAGCTGAATTCATACCTTGTTAATAAACTTGTACGCATCAATCTGGGTGGAGTTTGCTGAGGGAAGTTGTTAACAAGCTTTCATATACGGATGTGCCGTAGATGTTTCACACTCAGCTGTTTCTGGAAATAATTAAATCTCACAAACACTGACATCAAATACAACTTATCTTTTCGCAGTACAAGCCCAAGAGGATGGTCCTCAGAGGCATTGAAAGATGAGGCTCCTCCTCAAGTTTCTGAGATGAAAAGGGAGGATTAAACTTGGAGTGAGTTGTGAAACTAAAGCCGTCAGACAGATTCTGATGATGGAACGGTGACTCTTCAAGCCCAGTTGGATCGTTCAGGTTTACAGCCACAGATAAAATCATGTACACTGGTTCCAATCTTAAATCTGTACAACCAGTCATTGTCATAAAGGTATAAATCAGCATGTTATAATATTTGTCACAACATTCAAGGGCATCGCTGCTGGCAAGAAAATTAACATCTATGATATTACATCCAAGACACACCAAACTAAATCATCTGCATCACTATAAAGACTGAGTTTTAGCTACTGATGTCCTGATCTGGATTTTTTTTTTTTTTTTGCTTCCGATCCGATTTTTTTTTTTTTTTAGGATTTGTTTTGCCGATACTGACCTGATATCGACTTTTTACAGTGACATTTTGATTTAAATTTGGAGTCATTATTCACAGGTTATTATGCTATTATTTTACTTAAGATCACAATCGGGCTGAATGTGGAACCTGAACTAAAACAACTACGACACCTTTGACTTTTAATAACTTTAGTATAATTTTTGCACTTTCCAAATTCATACTGTGGGCCAAATTAGAACCTTTGGCAGGCCGGTTTTGGCCCGCAGGTCCATCCAGGTATTTTATGAGGGTGTGTTTCGTGCTGTACGTTAGTGATGTGCAGATCAGCGGGTTACTCATGGGTCAGGTCAAAAGAATGTCAGTTTATATGTGGGGCAGGTTGGGTCAAATTGAATAATTCCACAAAAACCCCACGGAATCAAAAAAAAAAAAAAAACAGACTTGTGCATTGTGCAGGACGTTTGCCCCATCCCCCCCAGAACTGTGCCTGGATTGGCCCAATCTTGTGGCTAAATCCAGTCCAATCTTCTAAAAATACCAGATCAGCAGCCATTACTGACCTTTAGATTGGATCAGGACATCCCTAGTTTTAGCCAAATTAGCCATTTCTATTTCTTTACTTGACTTCAAAATCCTCCAACCTGGATGACAATACATATATATATATATATATATATATATATACTGTGATAAAGCTTCACTATAAAAGCCAAAACATCTCAATATACCCCTAGTGGCTGACTGACATTATGCTATGGTACTCAAGGCAAAATGAAAACTCAAAATATACATCCAGTCATTTTTCAGACCCAAAAATGAATCAGTGTTATCCATGCAAAGCCTGTATCACTCACTGAAGTATAAGTCATTGTTTACACACATCTGTAATATGGTATCATCAAGTTTTATTCTTCAGACTAAAACTAATACCTGGTTATTTTGACAGTTAGTGGAAATAATACTGTGTCTCATAATGTTCACATGCTGCATCAGCTGATAGTTTACATTATAGCTCTGTTAGCTTACTTCTGTTTTTAGACAGAAAACAGCCACAGTTAATATATA
>JAPQRP010000020.1:1107463-1117986 GCA_037367295.1 Apogon hyalosoma
TGTTACATTGTTGCTTTGCCCTAGTAACTTTTTCTTATTGTGTGTAGTAAAATGTAAAAGGGGGTTATTTTATTATTTTTATACTGATAAATGTTTTATAGTGTAGTTAGCTAAAAAAAAAACCCACATATTTATTTGCCTAAAATCTTTGTCCTGTGTTTTAAAATCATCATAATCAATTAACTAATAGCAAAATCACAAAATAATTCTATGATCGTGACATTTCAAGTAAAAAGTATCGGTGTCGGTGATACTAGCCCAGTATTTACTTGGTATCGGATTGATACCAAAATTCCCAGTACCGTCCACCTTTAGTGCAATGCCCTCCAGTTTTGTCTTATTGTACTATTTCGCATGTTCATTTGTG
Source organism: Apogon hyalosoma (assembly GCA_037367295.1). Lineage (NCBI taxonomy): Eukaryota > Metazoa > Chordata > Actinopteri > Kurtiformes > Apogonidae > Apogon > Apogon hyalosoma. The sequence goes on from JAPQRP010000020.1 coordinate 1,107,831, forward strand.
CAGTTTTACAGAGTGACTGATTGATTCTTTCATTTGTGCCACAAAAGCTCAGAAAAATTGACTTCAGTCTGAAAAAAAAAAAATAAAATCACATAATATTCACATGCTGTGTCAGAGGACTCCAAGTGTCAAGTATAAGTACAAGTAGAGTCTGAAAAGTATTGACTGATTCACCCCTGGAGTGTGAACAGCATTGGTTTTTGTTTCTCATAGTCCATGTCATGAAACTTTCATACTCCTCTCATGATCTGTGGATGAAAGTATTGTCATCATAGAAGTGTTGAGCCCCGCAAGGTTGCTTTCTCATTTGTCACCCCTGTATGTTGTTCATATTTACTTTACCTACAACTGCAGAGTCCACAGGAGAGCTACATCCATCTTCAAAGACCCCCACCCCCAGCACAGACTCTTCACACTTCTACCCTCAGGCTGGAGGTACAGATGTGTGAAAAGCAGAATCTCAAGACTACAGAACTATTTCTCTCATACTGCTATCACATCTGACAGGTGCTGACAATCATGGAGTTCCACATGTGACTGTACTGGAGTCATTACGTTTTCAGTTTGCACTACCTCATGTAACTATACTTATATTACTGCACTGATTACATTTGAACGGTTTGATTTTTCACATGCTACCTTTTACTTTATACGACATGTAAACTCCCACTTATTCCAATAATAAAAAAATATTTCTGAAAACTGGCCAAAGGGGAGATGTTGGAAAACTTTCAGGCTTGTGTGTTTACAGGGCAGAGTTTTAGGGTCCCAAAAGTCACAGTATGTGACAAAAAACACATCAGCGTCGTGCGTCCTCCCTTTGTTTATCTTAACTGTAACCCCATGATGGCGCTCTACGTCATATTTATTCGGGCTTGCGTAGATGAAAACATTTCTGAAAACGATCTTGTGTATACGATGTTACTGAAAACGGACTCTTTATCGGGCAAGTGGCTAATTTTTGGTAATTTCCGCATGTATTACAAGACAGTGACAGCAACGGTTACAGTGAGTCAACAATCTCAGGTCCGATGTGGTCTACAGGGTCTGTAAGGTCCACCTCTGCATGAACAGTGAGTGGACCTTCTTTTAGGTACCATGAAGTAATGGTACTAATGTAAGGAATGGTGTTCAAAGGGATCATGTGGATGTGGACAGGGGTCTGGATCAGCACTTGCGTGGTAGTAATGTTCTAAAAGTGATGTTCTAATGTTCAAAATACATGTTCCTTTCACATTACATGTGTTTTTCTTGATTTATTTTTTTTTGTATATACCTCTTGGATTTTTTTTGCCACTTATGGGTACGGAAGCAAATATGGTAACTTCATTAACCTTAATTTTCTACATGACAATCAAACATTTTGAAAAATTTCACAAAAGTAATAAAGTCATGTTGTGTCCTCAAATACCACACTGAAATGGATGAAAGTTTGAATTTCAGAGTTTTGCCCTTTAAAGCGTTAAACTACCTGACTACATGTGTACATGACCTGAATCTTGAATCTTCCTTTCACTGTCTGGTCCTTTAAACTGATTTTTTTCATGTAATTTTTATTTTTTTTTAAATTTCTGACATTATAACACATTCTGCCAAAGTGATTCACTGACATTTGCTATCAATATTTTCTGTTATGATTCATTTCAAAGTGAATTTGTATTGTTGTCATCCCTGTTGTGCACTGACCTGCTTCGTGCTCCCGCTGCTGTGCGTTGCTTTGAACCTGACAGCCCTCAGCTGTAACGGTACTACTGGTATCAGAGCTGATCTGACCCTGGATAACCTCTGGCTCTTCATCTGATCTGCTCTGACCTTGGACTGTGTTCTCTCACTCACAAAGACCCGTAGTGGCCACAGCACTTTGGTTTTAATCTTTTCATGTCTTTATAAATGCCTTTAGATTCGCTATCGACAGCAGACTGCCTGGGTCCGTCTTCTGGAGAGAGTCTGTTTTTGACAGAGGACAAGAGAAGAAAGGTTGGAGAAATAGCAGTGTCCAGATGTGCAGAGCTGATATAAAGCAGAGCTGTAATTGCTGGAAATGGATGGTTCCACAAAAAAATTACACAGAAGTAGGGGTGGGCAATATGGCAAAAATATCATATCACGATTTTTTTTTTAATCGATTTTTTTAACCTCGATTTTATCGCGATAATTTACACTGATCTTTGAGACTAATTTGCATATCTTTTGCATGTAAAAAGTCACTGCTTCCGTTACCTCTATCCACCGTTTACTACTCTTCTCATAAAGAGTGCCTTTACTAAATGTTTGCGTTAACGTTTTTTGCTTTTTTTTTTTTTGCTCCCTGTTGCCTCTGGCTGGTCTTCTAGCAGTTTGGCTCTCAGGAAACTGTCTGGGCATGCATCGATTCAGGTTGGACAGGGGGCTAGTAACAATGTGAACATACACACGAAAAGCATATAATCAGGATGCGATTGGTCAAAAAAAACACAGAGCGGGATTTTTTTTTTTTTTGGACAGGGGGGGTCCATAACTAATGTAACTAATGCTGATGTGAAATGAAAGTGAAACTTTACATACTTTCAACGTCCAACTCCCATTTCTCTATTATACAGCGGATCTTACACAAAATTTTCACAACTTGTAACCTGTATCCACTGGACACACAAATGTTGAGCCTCATGAATTTGTCACATTTACTACCCCCCCCCTTTTGCGTTGCCCCAGTGCATGGGGACGTTCACGAATTCTGAGACTGCCGACAGTTCGGTTCAGGTGAACATTAGTGCCAGTAATGTAGGATATAGGTGGAAGAAAACTCCCCCATCCCCCCAGCAAATCGCACCCTGCTTATAATGCATACAAATAACGCGCCACTTAAAAGTGGTGTGTATATTTACGTGAGTCATGATATCCCGTTGCCAAGTGATTGAACAGGTTTGTCGTGTTGCCATCTGACGTGCAAACCTTACCTGTGCAAATTTTGCAAATTACTGTTTGCGCTTTGGCGTTTTGGGGAAAAGCCAAACCATTCCTATACGATGGAAGTGGAGTTCTTTTTAGGAAGCAACTCGTCCGTTTTGCTGTCAGCCATGACTACCAATATGCAACGTGAAATCCCACGAGGACGTGAACCGAAGTGATGCATCTGTGTGTCAACATAAAATTACAGTCGCGGAAAAAAGACCATTAGACCATCAATGTACCTTTAGTTGCACCAGGCATTAAAATGAACAAGAAACTGAACAAAACAAGAGTGGTCTAATATTTTTTTCTGTGACTGTACGTCCAAAGCCGCTGAATACTCTATGGCTCTGACTACATCACATTATAGACGATTCCACGATCTGTCTGCTTTGTCGGATCGTGGTTACGTTCTAATCCTTCACGATCTAATATCACCGTATTGCACACCCCTACACATAAGTGATGAATTCTTGAATTACATGTTTTCTGTTGTGCATTTTATGAACATTTCAATATGAATATCACTCACATACCAACTGCCACCTAATGTGTATATGTTGGATCTGGTTTTTATTTCTGGAAATTTCCACCACAGTTGCTTCGCATTTGTTTCCAGTCACATCCTGTTGCAGCCACTGGCTCCAGCTGGCAGGCCAGCACATACTTTTGTCTTTTTCCTTGTTTTTTTTCTTTGGTTTAACCGAGTGCATAAACACAGCAGAGGTGACTTTTCCATCCAGCTTCCCGTTGTGGCTCCTGCCAGAAACTGTGAAAGCTTTAGCTCCATTTGCGCTGGATAAATTGGGTCCTCTCCTCACTTTTTTCTGCCCTATAGCAATCAGTGTGCATTAGGCAAGCCGGGAAATTTCCTGCCAAGTCTGACCTGGTAGCACACAATGCAAAATGTAGAAGCCGGGAGAGGTTGTTAATCTTCTTAGCGATGGACTCATTTGTTTATGGTAATGATTAGAATGTCTCAAAATTAATGAGGTAATGACTTATTGATGGGCAGCATTACGGCTCGGTGGATAGTTGCCTCACACCAAGAGGGTCGTGTGTCTCAACCTGACTGCTGAGTCTACGTAGCCGTTCTGTGTTCATGTTTACTCCCACATACAGGTCAGGAGGTTTACAATTCCAAATTACCCATAGGGATGACTGTGATGAACAGAGGCATTGTGAGCAACTTGAAACACTGGAGGTTTAACTCGGCTCCGAAATCTTCAGAATTTCACCTGTTAATTATATAATTTTCAAATTATTTCACAGAAAAATTAATATGAGATATGAAACAGTGCTCTAACCAAACATCCCGGTCAGATGTGTAGGCACAAACTAATGAGTAGCCTGAAATTAAGCAAAACACACACGCATAATGAGTTGATTTTTTTTTTTTCCTGAAATAATTAAGTGTGAGTACACATGTTTTCCTGTAGGATAATGTTGTACTTGACATTGCAATTAATGTCAGAATTGTAATAGAATCATGTTGCAAAGAAAAAAGTGTGGAAAAAGCTTGCTATTGTTTCTGCAAACCAAAAATAACTATAGTCACAATATTTCCAAACTAAAAAGGCTTTTCATAACATTTCTATATACTAAGGAGCAACATAGGTGCGTTTTAGATAATTGTTGTATTTTTCAACTGTATCAGTCAAATATTAATCTAGATTCTCATCTTCATGGTCATCAGATATGACCCATTTGGACGTTCAGAAGCTCTGTAGTTACCTTGGAAACACCGCCATCTTCTACAACATTGATTCACCAGTAAAACCCGTGGAGTTGGATTAATGACAGTGGATGGAGACACTGGGTTTATGATCAGTTATTGATATCTTTACTGAAAAAGTCACTTTTTCTTGAGTTTTCTCTTTTTGATATAATAGCCCTCAACTTTACTGTGAGCTTTAAAGAACATCTACATGATCAGTGAATTAAATATAGGAAAATACGCGACTTACACTGAAAAAATGCAAATGCAAAAGATGTTACAATTAACGGTGATAAATCACTTAATAAAGGTTAAATATAAAGGAAAAATTCATTTGGGAACTGCCACAAAAGTAGGAGTGGGTCTTTATGGGTTAATACAGAAAAAAGTCCTGAAAAATATGATAAAATGTTTAGATCGATCATTGACCCTACCCTTACACACTTAAAGTGGTTCTTAAATGCAAGATGTTAAATAGAAGCACATATATCTAAAAAGTATATATATTTAATCAGTTAGCATAAAAGCATAAATACAGAAGTGCAGGAACTCCCTGTTTTAAGCACTGCTTTTAAAGTTGTTGTTTTTTTTATGATGCATCAAATTATGTCACAGTCGGGAGTTTTTTCTGACCTCCTATAGAGAATAACAAACAGGGTTGTAAAGAGCCAGAATTGATAGAAGTCCACTTTCATTTGCTATTTTTTCAAAGTATTGCGGCTTAGGATATTTTCTATTCCTGGCAGCTTAGTATTTTACAAATAGCTACAGAAAAATCACATTCCCCTGCTAAAGTAGCGTACGTACAGTTCGCATCTGTTGCACCAGCCCCAAACTAGAACACTTGGCTGTAAATAAATAGCATTTCACATCATCTGCATTCTTTTTAGTACCTCGACAAATAATATATTTTTAACACCAGATTTTCGCTATAGTTTTAAGGCCTGGCCACAATAATTCAGGTATTTTGTAAAAAGGATATGTCTCTCTGTTTAAACCTCTTCTCCGTATATAAATAGGTGCTTTTCTGTTAACCCTCGAATTGCGCAAATATAACTTGCGCATAAAAATGTGCCTAATGGAAAAACGACAATTTTGCTAAAACGCTCGTTTTTTTATGAAAAGTTTTTGCGCTGGCAAGAGGTGGTTTTCCAGGCATAGTGAAATTGGTATGTCACGCAAAACTGCAATGGAAAAACCTTTGTAAGCAACTAGAGTCACATGAACAAAAAATAAATGGATGTTGACGGACGTTACAACAAGCAAAAAAGAAGCATTTTAAGGCAAGACACGGCAGGCAAAAACACTGATTTTTCATGCAGGGGTCAATTTTGGGCTAATTCACTCCTTCAGTATATGTTCTTTCCAGCTGCTATAAAGAAAACATTGAAAATATACACTAAGATGTTTATATTATTACAGTTTGTTTACTTGCGGCAGTAAATTTCTCCCGAATTTACCAAAAAGTTAGCATTCCAAACCGACATGCCGTGTTTCATCTGTTTACTGAACCCTGTCATGTCTGGTATCATTGGAAAGGTCTGAGTCTCGAGCACAACGCTGTGTAAACCAAATAAGGACATTTCCTTTCTATCAGGAACCAATATTGAATATACAAGGGGGCATTTAATGCTAATGATGAAACCTCATTGGCTACTGCTGGATTCGGCTAATGTGATTCGCTCAGATGCGTCACGTGACACACTTCCACGTTAGCTTACCACGGGACATCTGAAAATGCTCCTAATTCTGTGACATTCAGGGAAAACAAAGCAGCAATTACGCCTTGCAATATGTGAAAAGGGAAATCAATCTATTGGATGAGCTGAAAAAGAACCAGGAAGCAGCACATCTGACCATAACCTACCGTTGGGAAACCAGGAGGGCTGATAATGCGTGTCGCACGTTTCAGTGAACTGATGCACGATTTCTTATTCCCTAAATGTGCTGCGTCGGGTCTATTTCAAAACATTAATCCTTTAGAAAGACTTTAGAATGCTGTGACATCTACTGTTGGCCTGGTTCTGGGACCTTATTATTATTATTATTATTATTATTATTATTATTATTATTATTATTATTATTATTAAGCTGTGACATCTACTCTTGGTCTGGTTCTGGGTCCTTATTATTATTATTATTATTATTATTAAGCTGTGACATCTACTCTTGGTCTGGTTCTGGGTCCATCCAACTGTCTAGTCTGGGTTTTGACCCCAACTTGGTGCATGACACATCAATGTTAATTCACTGAGTTACTACACTTGTAGGCCTTATATGCCTGCCAGGTTATTAAATAATCCACTTTAATGATCTTGAAATATTCTGTATTATTATTACTAAAGGCCTGAGAATTTATTCTGATTTTGAGCAACTGTTTCCTATAGAAATGCATGAAATTCTCCTATGTAAATCTTTAAATGCCATTTTCTCAAAATGATGTTTTTTTTGCCACGCTCCGGTAGAAACATCTCAGCCTATGTAGCACCTACGTACACCAAACTTTCCAAGTATTCTGAAGATATTTACAGAGAGATTTGTTAATAAATCATTCCTGACTTTATTTAGGTGACATTTTAATTTAAAAAATATGGCGAAAATTGCTTTTTTTTTTTAAGGCTATGGGGAGTATATTTTGATTTCCTAGGTAATGAAAGCAGATATCCTGAAATCCCTCTGTAATTTTATTTTCATCTTGTGTGTGAATAAAATCAAAAGAATTTTGCACCTGGCTTTATCATATCTTCAGATCTATCGACCGAAAATATATGCAAAATTGTGTGTATTTAATGAGATGATGCCTAATTTGCATAATTGAACATACAAAAAACTTAAAAAAAAAACTTGTAATACATTTTTTTTTCATACTTGTGTAAGTAATCAGCTGAGGAAGTTTCATGGCAATATCTATTATTTTACAATTTTACCCTATACACCTGTAGTGTCTCGCCTTAAAGGAAACATGGCACAGTTTGTGTGGACACACCAATTTTGTACAGGATAGTGGGGTAATACATAATAATAATAATAATAATAATAATAATAATAATAATAATATCTGTAAATTCAACGTGATATCATGAATTGCGTTCAGATAACACGCCACTTTTAATTGGCGTGTTATCTGTACACATTATAAGCTTTCCACGTGTATGTTCATGTCATGTAAAATAACAAGCAATTAGCGGTTAGGGTTCGAGGTTTAGGGTTAGTGGTTATGGATATGTAAACCAGAGATCTTGGCGTCCATTGACACACCATTAAATGGCATTGAATAACATGCAAAAGGATGAAAATGCATGTGTATAGCACGCCAAATGCCATAATGGTGTGACATTCGACACGATTTCATGACATCAGTCTGGTAAATCAGCGTAATATTTAAGTTTGTCACCATATTTATGGATTAACTTCTTGTATCATCTCATGATAATAAATAAAGAAATCATCGCATTTGTGATTTAATGGAAAAACCAACATTACGCACTTCTGTTTTTTCAACATTTAGTAAAATTTGGTAAAGTTTTGCACATATGTCCAATGGAAAAGCGACTAATGATGTTTTATGCTGCAAAAATTGAGGTCTTTAATCATGTTTTCCTTGCGGTACAAATACAACTGAGACAGTGTCTGCTGATAGTCAAAATGACACTGTAATACTGGATTTTGCACAACTGGTACCTTACAAAATCTATATTACATCTGCATGCTCAAAGACAGAAAATATGGACAATGAAAAAAAACAAAAACACACACAAACACACAGTACCGTGGGCACCTTCAATCCAGGGCACCTTCAGGTTTGTTGGTTTTTGCAGGGTTGAAGTGAGCATACGTATTTATTTCTTATTCTCTTTTCTTCACATACAACAAGAAAATACAGGAAACGTGCACGGCCTTAAAAGACACACAGAAACGGAACTAAATGGGTTCTAAAGGTTAAAGTCGCTATTTAGTGTGACTCCTGACCCCATGACAAGAAGCAGCGCACGCAGTTAGAAACCTGCCATATGTTGAATGAAACCTAGTATACAACATAAAACACTTACAGACATGTTAACTACAAAGAGAGGGCACACTAAATACTACCACTGTGGTTTGCCCTTTTTTTTTTTTTTTTTCCTGCCATACATACTTCACATATATCCAGATCGTATCTTAATACTGGTACAGAGAAGCACAGATCCCACCAGTAGAGAATCGATGTCGCTTTTGCTGCGCAGTGTCAAATGTAGCAGAACATTTAAAACATTTGCTAAAGCTGCTCATCTGCTCATCTGTGCTCCTCTTCAGATCAAATGGATGAGGTTTTTTTTTTCTCATCAAGACTATTTCTCCTTATTCTGGCTATGCTCCAGGTCTTTTTGATACTAGTGAGCTTGAATTTATAACTGTGATATAAATTGATATTATTATTCTACCTCAATGGTGTTTAAATTGCCATTGCTGTCCATTTTCAGTCGTACCTGCTGAGGAAAGGTCAAATTCTCGGAGACCAGGTAAAACACATGCGCAATATATATGGAAATGATGATATTACAAGAGTTTTTATCCACAAATTGTACATGCACAATGACAAAACACTATATTTGCCTGTGGATAAAAGAAATACACAATGGAAACATTGGGGCTGGATCATAATAATAATAATCACCTTCATTCAATCATGGTGATTGATAATTTCTCTGAGTGGTGTAATTATTAAGCACAATAGCAGCTCTATCTGCATACACATAATCATCCTCTATTGGTAGGTAGCTGCCGACTGTTTGTCAGCGGGCTTCGTTCGTGATGGTTGCATTAGCTTACATGTGAATCACAATCTTGGAAGTTGATAGCATCCACTTGTGGTGGTACACAGTGAGCTCCTGAATAGGCTAAGTATTTTTTTTTTCTCTGTTTATTAGAAGTGTCTCCAACACAGAAGGAGATGTGTCCTTCAGGCTCCAACACTGTTGTTCAAGTTTCTGCTATTTCAAGGACAGTTTGATAGAATGTCACAGTGTTAGGAACAGACGTTCCTATTTCACTATGTAAAACCTTTAGACAATAGTTTCATGAACGCTATTATATTCTCTCATCTAAGTTATTGTTTTACCTCATGGTCACAAGCAACTATCACTGCAATCAAGCCTCTTATGATGATATGAAACTGAACGATTAAAAATTTGGATGGGAACTTGAAATAAAATAAAGTACATCATTAAATGTTGAGCAGTTCATTAAATTTGCTAAACTAAAACTTGTCTGTAAATGCTTAAATAATTGGGCTCCTCTGGTGCTTAGTGATCTCATGGTCTTTCTTAAGAGTCTTAGTTATGCAAAGAGCATCCAGTGGGAACTGTAAGGTGCCTTTATGTAAATTGGATTTGAAAAAACTACTTTCTTTCTTTGTGGACTCAACATGTGGGGCTCTTTGGCTTCAGAACTCAAACTAGTTACTGACTGGAATCATTTGTAGCCTCTTAACCCTTTATAGGCCACTCATAGAAATATAAACCTTAGTGTGTT
>JAPQRP010000020.1:1125574-1141339 GCA_037367295.1 Apogon hyalosoma
TTATTATTATTATTATTATTATTATTATTATTATTATTATTATTATCTACGGTGTAGATGTCAATCAATCAGCCTAACACAACAGACATTGTAGCTTTTTATTTTACCTTAAATTCTGTTAATGAGGTAGTAGTTTAAAAATGGACCACCAGATCACTAATTAGAGGTTCTAAATACATGAGACCAAAAGAAAATGACTTACAGACATTAGTTCAATATAAGTCTATAGGAAGACAAGGCTTTTTGGAGCCACTCCCAGTGGTCGTCGATGGTATTACAACTTTAAGATACTTCTAAATTGATTTTACTTCAGAGGCAAGGTCCTTGCTCTTTGGATGTTGGCTATGTCTGTGTTGTACTATGACCTATGAAAGTGGTCAAGGAAGAATGAGGGGGTGCCAGTGTGGCTGTTGTCAAGGCGACAGAGGTTTCTGTATGTGTTGTGCTGTGTTTTTCTGTCAATATCTGTCCCAGGGTGCTTTGTATTGGATCTGTACTTAGTAAATCAGAGCATTTACTGATGAATGGCAGGTTGTTACTTTCAACAAGAAGCTAAATGTGACTTCACAGGGACAAAAAATCAAATCACTAGAAGTCTTTATTAGACACTGTGTTGAATAGGTCTTCAAATGAAATGTAATTACTTCTTGAGGTACAGTTAAGCAGTGTTTGTGAAGCAACCTTCACAAAAACAAAGATTTCCATGGAACATTGTTTTTCTCCGTCAATGCTTATTTCGGACTGATATTTTTTTTTCTTGACCCTGAAAAACAATGTAAACTAGAATTTCATAATTTCTCTCTCCATTCATCATAGGAAAATGGGACTCAAAATGATTTTTTTTTATCGTCGTGCACGAAGTAGTTTCAAAGGCCTCTTTTTTTTTTTTTTACCTCGTTTCGATTTTGCACTGCAATCTTTGAGCAGCAGATACAATATAACAGCAACATTTCATTTTTTTTTTCTTCATCCTGTTTTTCAGATAGACTACAACCATTTGTTGCAAGTCAGCTTTGAACACTATTAAACTGCATCCAAGGAGCAAGATAATGCCTTACAGAAAACACAGGGCTTCAATTTAGCTTTGTCAAAATTTCATTTTGTCACATTTTGGCCTTTTTGACTGTTTTTATAGACCTTAAACATATAAATTACGCAAATATAGAGGAACCACATTACCGAACTTGAACAAAACCTACCAATTAACATCACACTGGTGTAACAACAGTAGTCATCTAATTTAGTCATTCCATGTTTTCAGACACTGACATGTAACAATACAAAGTAAAGCCAAAGGATTTATACATTGTGTGTGTATAACTAGGTCCTATCACTTTCCAAGTTCATTTTAAATACGCCCACAACAGATCTCTACAGAAGATGAACCTGTTTGATAGTGTGGAACTGTTATTTTTAAGATGTAATATTTTACAAATGAATTTGCAGTGTTGGAAGCTTTGTCCAGACATACCAGCATGGACCAGCTTCCCGGTGGCCTAAGCTCAAGGTCTTTATGATATTATGTCTGTCCACTGATATTGTGATATCTCCAAATTTGAAACAAAAGTCAAGTTCATAACCTCACGTCTTTCCATTTTTCTAAACACAACATTTCAGACACATGTTGAGGGAATTTATTCATATTTGATGTATGCATTAACTTAGAACCGAGGAAGAAGTAAGATTATTTTGCTGGCTGAAGATCATGTGACCTCATGTCTGTCCAGTAACAGAAACTTTCCATTTGATTTGTGGATAGACTGTTTGGGTGAACAGGCCATAAGTGCCAGTAACTGAGAGAACAGTGTGAACAGATCATGTTGCAAGGATAGTGGACAAATCTGATTGAACTAATGGTTCTTGTTTTTTCATATCGACACACTGAGGTCTAAGGCTTCTTCTTGGAAAATAGATTCAGTAGGGATGCTTTTATACATTTTTGACCGGTTGTCTGGAACAAAACCTACTCTGGGGCAGGTCAGGTTTTGAGTACAAGTTACCATGGCGTTTCAGCAGTGAAAATCATGACAATGACAGTCAGATAAACTAGAAGTTGTAGTGCTAATTTGTTAAACTAGGATTATAGTACAGTGCTCTTGATATCCATGAGTTCTTAAATAGGTCCTGTGTCTAAGTACTTGTAAAGATACAAACAGGAGATAGAGAAATTAAAAATAATCTAATCATGATTTCCAACACCATGTTAACACAATTCAGTAATAACATCATATACAAAAAAAAAACGTTTGAACAATGAAACGTAGCTTTATTTTGGACCTTTTTAATGTGAATATGTTATGGTACTTTCATAATCTTCTTTGACCCTTTATAGAGGACTCTTAAAAACGGAGGTGTGATCAGAATGTCATGTGTGGGTTGGTATTTTGTTTGTTTTGGGGAGCAGAAAAATAATGTGGGAGCAGGGGGTGCGGGCGTCTGTAATTGTTGGAGCGGGGAGCTTGTCCCCCCAGCCCCCTCTTGGCCACGCCCCCACTTAGAAGTACTCTGAAATTCAAAAATGTCCACCTTAGTGTGTTATTGGAGGCCATAACAAGACTATTTTTCTGATTTTTTTTTTTTTTTTTTTTTTTTTGTAGAAAATCAAGGTTAATGAAATTACGGCATTTGGTTCCTTGCCTATATGTGGGTGGAAAAAAGAATTATCCAAGAAGTACAATATACAAGAAAAATGCATGTAATGTGAAAGGAGCATGTAGTTTAGAACATTCCAACAACCTTTTTTAACATTCCAACAACATTAGTGCTGATCCAGACCCCTGTCCACATCCACATGATCCCTTTGAACATCATTCCTTACATTCGTACCATTATTTCATGGTACCTAACAAAGCAGGTTCATGCAGAGGTGGACCTTACAGACCCTGTAGACCACATTGGACCTGAGATCGTCGACTCGCTTTCCTCACTGGAACTGGTGCTGTCACTGTCTTGTAATGTGAATGTGTGTGGAAATGACCAAAATTAGTCACTTTCCTGGTAGATAAGAATTGACCACTGACTGCCCATCTGCAGTACATTTTGGATATTACTGGTATATGGTCTTCACTTCACTTACCAGTCTTAGTGAGAAAGACAGAACAGCGCTTTGCCTTCATCAGTGTAGTGTAAAGTGTATCCTTACTGAAGGCTGGATAATGTAAGCTTCGTAAATCCGCTGAACTCTGGGTATTCGCTGAGTACTTATTATTGCAGTCCTGCTACCTGACCCACCGGCTAAAAAAAATGGATGGGAAATCAAAGCTTAGTTAGACGAGCTCAATACGCAAAGTTTTGTTGAATAATGTGATGTGTGGTCTCTCTAAAGTGGTTCGGCATCACTCATGTCCAACTGACTTCTGATGCACTAAAGCATAAAACATTGTCCCTGGGTATAATTTAAATCTCATCAATAACACAAAGCAGTGCAGGCACATTGCCTAAAAGCCAATAACTGGTGCCAACACACCAGAGCCCTGTGCATCGAATGAATGGATGGTGGTGGTCGCTGCGAGGCCCACACTGCTTTTCCCCGGTTTCTGGGTCAGATGCTGGGAGCAATGAGGTGCAAGGCTAATGGATGGACTCTTCACAGCAGAGTGGAGATGTAAAGCTCCAGGAGTTTAGTTCAGTTCTATGGCCTATTAGGGAAAACAAAGCTGCAGAGATGGAAATTGTTTGCCACAGATATGAAGAGAGATTGAAGGTGTCAGGGTGTTTTACAGTAATGATGAAAGCCCAAAGTGTGTGAGACTGAGGGCTCTGGGAGAAGTGGTACAGAGTGGAGGTGTGGCAGCCAGATTAAATGATATAATCAATCAACCTCCTCTTCCTCTTCTGCTCAATGTTTGGCCCTAGTCATTGAGTTGGAAAATTCTTTCCCTTTAAAAGGGCTTCGGTTTTACACATCACTACACTTTCTCGATAAAACAAAGCATGCAAACTAGATTCTCTGCCCACAACAACCTACAGGAACAAAAAAATCTATAGTAGCAGAAAAGTTAATGACGAAATGTTAAGTTGGTTTAATTCAAACTGTTGTGGTTTTGAAGTTGCATTTTTGGTCATTAAATTTCAGGTTAAACTGCTACAACTGGTAATGTTAAAGGTGTATATTATTATTTGAGCAAACGCCCCTTTACGTTATCATGACCCTCCTGCCGCGATGGGGGTGGGGGTATGTTGTTGAGTGTGTGTGTGTGTGTGTGTGGGGGGGGGGGGTGTTAGTATAGTGATCCATAACACGTTATTGAGCAGGGAGAGGGGGACTTTACCACCGAAGACTGAGGGGGAGTACGATGTTGAGTGTGTGTGTGTGTGTGTGTGTGTGTGTGTGTGGGGGGGGGTTTAGTAGTGATCCATAGCATGTTGTTGAGCAGGGGGAGGGGGACTTTACCACCGAAGACCGGGAAGCCACGGTGATTCGCCATTGACATAACATGCAGCTTGATATTGATACTTAAACAGACTAACGCCCCCCCGACAGTGTCCCAACGCCCCTGTCGAGAAACACTGGTGTAGCTGGAAAAGACTGTCAGATGTCATTACTTGTTTAGGCTCTTGAGCAACATTCTTCTAATAGACAGGGCTGTATATGGCTAAATGCGGTCCAGGGCTTTATTTGTGTTGGATCCAGACTAAAGAGGATCCAGAACCTCAAAGGCCGCAGTTGATGTTCTGATGATTTGTGCATTACAGCAGCGTTTCTCAAACAGGACAGCATTATTTGCCAGAACACTGTTTTGATAGAACCTGGAGCTTCTTTTATCCATATCAATACCTGTAAAATGTTGTTTAATATTATGTGTTCTGTTGTGTTATTCTGTATTTCTTATTGAACGGTCTTACAAAATTGCTTGTATGCCAACTTGGGATTCATCTTAAATCTTATTTAACCCATAAACACCCAAACAACCAGTGATGACCAAAACCATCTACTGATATACAATGTTGAACAACTTCTGATCCATTAATTCTATCAATCCGTTTAAATAATAGGTGTAAAATGCAGTTATTCATCTTTTCGTGGTCATCAGATATGACCCATTTGGATATTCAGAGGCCCTGTAGTTTCCGTGGAAACACTGTCATCTTCTACAACATTGATTCACCAGTAAAACCCATGGAGTTGGATCGATGACAGTGGATGAAGACACTTGTTTTACGTTTGATTAATGTTAGATTTGCTGAAAGAGTTACTTTTTCTTTATTTTTCTCTGTTTCTGATATGACTAACCTGAGCTTTGGGGAAAAAAAAGCAAAATACAGAGGATAATATTAGAATAAATGGTGATAAATCACTTAAGAAAGGCTGAATAGAGAGAACAGCTCATTTGGGAACTGACACAAAAGTAGCGCTGGATCTTTATGGGTTAAAAAAAAAGTCAGAGAGATAGAAAGAGAGAGACATCACTTCACTTCACAGTTTTGCTGAACATCAGCAACAAGAAGCAAACTGGTGAAATGTCAAAATGACAAGCATATTTGTTGGATTTCTTCAAACGGGCAGGTCAGTCAGACCCGAAGCTACATGGACATCACTTTGGACGGCGCTGTTTTGTTGTGTGCAGCTGGAGCTCTGTGATAGTCATTCAATTCAACATGTTAGCCTTCTTTTTCTTCTATGGTCGAGAGCAGAGAGCTTCGTTGTAAGCAGTTTCATGTTTCTATGCCATGTCCCTGCTTACTTTGAGCAATTATTGTGAATGCCTTGATTATTAAAGTAGATAAACAGCTCTACCTCATCACAGAAGTAACAATATGGATTTATCTGTCAAAGAGCATAGAAGACCAAATGCTTATGTACCTTTTACGGCTGTATAAATAAGTGCAGGGAGGCTGAAAAAGTAACAGGTCAGCTGATTTTGATAAACAGGGATTCTTTAGAAAGAGGCTGAACAACAGAAATAAGTGTCCATGCTCCATTTCAAAGCTAAATAATGTAGTTCTTTCTCTCTCTCAACCTTCATTCTAACCCCGAAGTTGTTTTTTCTGCGTCATCCTAACTAATCGTGTGCTCTTCCTGTAACCACGACAATGATGATCATATAACTTTCTTCTTGAACTTTAATCTTTCGGCGCAAACTGAAATGTAAAACTAATTAGGCTTTTGGATTTTGATGGCCAAATAATACACAGCACTAAGCGAGCATCAATATACCATCTATGCTAGTTATCGGAAATTATCGTAATTAGAGTTCTTACGTCTGTCCACTTGACATTTCAACAACTGTCATTTTCAACCATCGTAATTGCAGGGAAATATGTTGAGTGACTGTACAAGCAGAGCGCAGTTGGTTGACAGTTTCTAATATGAGTTTTAGTGTGTTTTGACTTATCAGAAATTATTGTCTCAAAAAGACTTCAACAATGTCAAAAGTGAAAACATGGGTTGTATAACAAGATTTACCCCAAGTCCTGGGTTAAGCCTATGGGGTCAAACCTTGGCTTAAACTCAGGCTTTTCAATCTTATAATTTCACTCTCACTGAGGCTGAACTTGGCATATGTCCATATGATAGCATCTAGGGGATTTCACAGTTTTGGATCGCAATGTATACCATGCATTGTCCTCAAAACTGCATCCAAATTAACCCTTTATCTTGCAAGCGACTATTTTTGGTAATTTCCGCAAACATTAAATATAGGGCTAATCCCTTGGCTCAGTGAGGTTAAGAAACATGTTGGGTTTTTATACCACCATACAGTGATCCAGAGAGAATTTATAGAATTTTTAAAGCTGTTAATAGTGAAAAGGAGTCATTTTTGTCAGTTTATGACTTTATAACAGTTGTTTTATTGTGTTGACGTTTTAGCAAGTGCTGCTTGGATGGTATGTTATGACAAGACCCAGTCAGCATGTCCATGTGGGCCCCAGAAGGGTTACATCTGGGCTACACATAAGGGTCCCAAGTGGGTTTGTCCACAGTTTCCATGGTGGCCCCACATGTGTTTGCCCATATCAGAATCAGAGATCTGAATATCTCATTTATTTTTCACACTATTTATCCCACTAGATTTATCTTTCAAGTCATTTGCACTAATTTTCATGTTATTTGCACTACTTGAATTCTATGTTTTACAATTGTCTCAATTTATAATTATTTTTATTTTTTAATGTCAGTAATTGTGCCTTTTATTGATATTAGTTGTTGTTTTACTGATATTTGTTGTCTGTCTAAATTCTTGCACTGAACCTGAGAGCTCTACCTCAGTTTTGTTGTACTTGGTACAATGACAATAAAGAGAT
This sequence comes from Apogon hyalosoma, assembly GCA_037367295.1. NCBI lineage: Eukaryota > Metazoa > Chordata > Actinopteri > Kurtiformes > Apogonidae > Apogon > Apogon hyalosoma. Next base: position 1,132,820 of record JAPQRP010000020.1, read on the forward strand.
TCTGATTCTGATATGGGCAAACACATGTGGTGCCACCATGGAAACTGTGGACAAACCTATATGGGACCCTTATATGCAACCCAAATGTAACCCTTCTGGGGCCCATATGGACATGCTGGCTCGGGAGGAGGGAGACCATTATCACGCCAACCGAGAAGGAGGTAAATGATGATGTCCAATTACAAACTATGGCTGAAATTTATAATTTCAGAGTATTTCCATGAGTGCCCTATAAAGGGTTAAAAGCAGCACTTATTGGACACATAGTAATTGGTTTTTCATCAGATTACATTTTTACAGATTTATGCCATTGTGTGGATGCATTAGCACATTTAATTATACATTAACATTAATAATACATTAAGCTGTTTCTAACTGACTAATGTTGCATGTAAGTGGCTTGTTTTCAGGAATGTATAAGTACTAAAATTGCCAGGCTGTTAAACCCTTTGTTAGAGCAGTTTCATGGGATTTATTCCTCCAGGTCCTCAGTTGCCATTGTTAGAATTGGGGAGTTTGTAAAAAGTCTGTGTTCTTACTTGTGTAGAAACTAAGGCCTCTAGAGAACAAATAGCTACCGTCGGCGTCCTGTGGCTCAGTTTTTAGAGTTCCCTGCTGTGCTGCCACTGCCCACTGAAACAGCCACAGTCACAGCCGCTGTGTTTTTGCTTTTGCATTTCCTGAGTAGTGGACTGTGACTTATACTGGCACATTGGGACTCTTCATCCACCAAGAATTTGGACACCACTAGCAGTTTGTGCTCGTATTATTTTGTTTCATATGCTGTGAGATTAAACATAATTTTTAGGACCATGTGCCCCCCCCCCCCCCACACACACACACACACACCTTTTTTTTTTTTTTTTAAACTAGAGCAGATTCACACTACTCAGACATGAAATGAAATTAGTTGGCTGCATACTGAACCATGTAGAACAAGAATGCAAGTCTCTGAGTTTACTCCGTTTATTCATTTTTAAACTGATGTTTTCAGTTACGAAAGAGCATTTACAAAAGATGAAATACAGAAAAGTTCAATATTGTCAGTTATTTCAGAGCTGTAAATTCTATATCCATTATATGCAAATGCAAATGTCCCAAGCATATTTTTATTTGTTTCAAAAAGGACAGTGTACATCAACAACAACAACAACAATATGGGTGCAGTATAAATACTATAAATCTCTTGTTCAGTACACACTGCTATAATCATGACAGAGACTGGTAACCTGACCATTGTCCAGAAAACACTTACTGACGTCCTTCACAAGGAGGGTACGACAGAGAAGGTCACCGCTGAATGGTTGGTTGTTCACAGAGTACTGCATCAAAACAGTCAAAAGCAAAGAAAAGGTGTACGTAGCACAGTGATAACCACAACCTTAAGAGATTGTCAAGAAGAGCGCTTCAGAAACAGTGCACTGAGGTTGAGGCCACCACACATACTGTATACTGTATACAGTACAAGTCCAAGACATAGACCACAAGTATTGCACTCCTAGTATCAAGACACTCCTGAACCAGAAACCATGTCAGAAAAGTCTAACCTGGACTGAGGAAAACAGGAACTGGACCACTGCTCACTGGTCCAAAGTCCTTGTTTCAGATGGAAATATTATTCCTTTCATTCGGAACACTACAGGTCCCAGAATCAAGTTGCTTGAAGCCCATTGTGAAGTTTCCACAGTCAGTCAGTCAGTCAACCACAGCTCAATTAAGCCATTTAAATGGACTGTGTTTTTGCCATGATCAAGTTATTGTTGAAATAGTGCTGCCTCTGTTACAATAGGTGGTGATATGCACTCTTTTAGCTTTGGCTGTCACAGACCACAATGATAGTCAATAGCGAGCTACCAAGTCATCAACCCAGAGGTAAAGTGGCACGACAATGGACAACGTTGTAAATCTGTACATAGCGTACCCTATGTCCACTCTACATTTTATGCAAATGACATGCATGATGATGGACTTGTGGGCCAAGATTTGGTACAGAGGTCTAGCACGCTAGCAGATCATCTGGTCTCGTTTCAATCCGACTGGTGGGTTTATATGCAGGAGTAGATCAACTTTCAATCACTTCATCTAGGAATGTCAACCTGACTATTAGAACTTTGATTTCAGTTGACGTAACATGCTTAGATTCCCTTTTAAAGTCCAGTTTTAGTCAAACTAAGGTCATGAATATTTTTTTTTTATGTGTCATGTAAACACAGTTAATGATGATTTAGGGTGCCATGTCATCTGCTGATGTTGGACCATTGTGTTTTATCAAGTCCAAGGTCAACACAGCTGCGACCAGGAGATTTTAGAGTGTGTCGTGCTTGTATCTGGTGACCAGCTCCATCACAGATGCTGATTTCCTTTTCCAGCAGGACCTGGCACTTACCCACTGTGGCAAAACTACTCTGAACTGGCCTGCTGACTATCATGTTACTGTGCATGATAAGAGACGTCAAACCCAACAACACAGATGAACTGAAGGCTGTTATCAGAGCAACCTGGGCATCACCACAATACGCCGCATTGATGCAGCAATTCATGCAAAAGAAGCTCCAACCAAGTATGTATGGGTGTGTTTACTATACATGGATTTACTGCATTTATTGAATTTAAAAAAATTAAAAAAAAAGATATGTTTCTTCATGAATGGCATATTCAACTGTTGTCTATACAGGAATATTTTAATCCAGATTTTCTTCTACAAATAATCATACATTTCTCTGTCTTTCTTTTATCCCTCTCTCCCTAACACACACCATTTCTTTTAGGAACATTCCTTCAGAGCACAGTCTAAATGTATGCAGTGTTAAAGTACTGGTAAAAGCACATTTACATACCCCAAAGCAAAGCAACCCACCACATGAATATCGGTCAGTTGAACAAGGCTCCCCTGATTTTCTAACAACTAACCTGAAGCTTTAATCTGAGCAACTGCAGTGGAAGACTTAATCTGACTTTTTGTTGCGAAAAATAGCTCATTTAAAAGTTTCAACCAGTGTTTTGTCGGCACAAAATAGGCCATAGCCATAGAAATTGGAATAAAAACTAATGAAAGGGAAGATTTATCAGTTTATCAGTTGTTACTAATTACTTCATATAAAATTTACATTAACAAATAACTAAATAATTGACTAATTTAATTTGTGCCTAATAATGTTCATTGATATGATTGTTCTAGATGAAGTTTATACAAAATAACTCAAAATAAGACAGTTGTTTAACCCTTAAAAACATAGAAACATTTTTGTGGTGACTTCCAAATTAATTTTTTCTTTCCCTTTAATTTTTTCTATGTGATTTATCACTATGTATTATTTTATACTCCGCATTTTTCAGATAAAACCAGGTATTGTCCTTAATTTAAATTAATGATCATGTAGTTCTTAATAAAAGCTCAGTGTAAATTGAAATGTTGTTATATTACATTATTATTGAGTTTTTCAGAAAAATATGTTATTAACTGAAAATAAATGTACCCACAACTACTGTCATTTGTCAAACACCATGGGTTTTATTGGTGACTCAACAATGCAGGTATTTCCACATTAACTACAGAGCCTCTGAACTTCTGCATGGGTCATTTTATATTAATTAAAGCACCAGCTTCAATAAGAGACATGACAAGTAATTTTATATTTTATATTAATTTAGCATGTTATGTTAATTGAAACACCAGCTTCAATGAAGGACATGACAAGTACAAATACATGACCTTATGTGCTCTGACTTTTAAAATATTTTCCTCTGACCATAAAATATGGTAAATGCTAAACTTAAAAATGCTCTCAAGACTGTAAATTAAAAATATATGATTTAAAAAAAAAAGTATGTTATTAAAAAAAATTACTATTTCCCCACTGCGATGATCATTACATCACTGTGTATCTTCTCCTTTTGTGTTTGGATTTAGATTTGAGAAATGCTAAGCTTCACATGCCTAATGCTTGGTGCACACTTAACAACTGTAAGCCTGATTATGAAATGTGATTAGGATGTGACTGGGCCCAGTGGGACTGGGTTTATTTCAGTCAGTGTCTACTGCTGCATATAACATCATTTCATATGTAGGATGTAAACGTTTCCAGTATTAAGCCTTTAGAACCAGTCAGTGCCAGTCATTCTGCCTTTTTTTTTTTTTTTTCTTTTTTGACATGTTTAATTTGCAACTGATCTAGCTGATAATAAACACAAGATGAGTAAAGGCAAAAGTATTTAGGTGTGAAATGAAACGTAAATGAAAAATGTTACTTTAACGGGGACATACTCGTGTTCTTATAAATAAGGATTTCATTTCTTATTTTTTCTCAACAGGTATGAAATCTCAGAAATAACATATTATCAAAGCACCCGAGTGATGGAGGCGTACATAGAGCTCCTTTTAGATAACTGGACCTGAAGCAAGCGGTGTGGAATTCTGTATATTTGAGCTCTGTAAGCCATACGGTCACTCGCCTCAGTCCATCTCCCAGTCTACATGATGGAATCCATGGCACCGAGTGGAAAGGTGAGTAGTCAGCAGCCATTTCAGTGTATTTAAAGCACAAGGCACTGAACCAGCCTAGTGTGGAAGAGGGCGGAAAACCAGAAATATACTAACATCATCTATATGGTACTTGGACTTGAAGTTTAGACATGCTTGGAGCAATTCTAACACATGGTTTCCTCTGGGATTAATAAAGTAACTGGAATCTGAAAATATGCATTCTGTGGACATGTCATCAAGTCGGATACCAGATGACCCCCCCCACCCCTTAAAGGGCACTCCTTGAAATAATATATAATTATTAACTAACAAGACTTTAGGACTTTTGTTACATTTTTAATAAACATAGGAAGAACCTGGCCCTCCGAACCTACAGGGGGCAGATGTGCATGCAGATGTGTTTAAGTCCAAACACTCACCCTAACCTGTACATCTGCTGAAAAAGCATGGAAGAAAACACGTGTAGCTGTTAGTTTGTTAGCTGCCGAGCTGCTCACCTCAGAGTCAAAGAAAGACACGATTCAGCTTCTTGTTCAGTCCCTGAAGACGCAACTGGTAAGAACTGATATAAGAGAATGACCACGTAAATGATGAGAATAATTTAAGTTAAAATTGTGTGTACCAAACTGTTTGGGGCCATATTCATTAGGTAACTTTGTGTTTAATTAGTTTAATTATGAAGGAAGTACAGACTGCTAAACTGGCATCAACTAAACTAAATAGTAACTTTATTTGTATACAGTGTTGGTAGTAATGTGTTACAAAGGTAATGCATTACAGTAACGGATTACTTGTGGATGTAACGCAGTAGTGTAAGGCACTATTAAGCAATTTTCAGAATCAATATTTAATTATTTATTTTACTCTGAACACGTTCAGTGGTGCAACACACTTTTTGACCATAATTTAATTGCTCAAACGAAGGAAAAGAAAAAAAAAGTAAGACCGTGAGACCTAAAAGGAATCAAAACTGCGGCAGGTGTTCAGCCAATGGGTGAAGATGGGAGGAGACACTCCATTGGCCACATGGACGTATGCTCATTACTAACCCTAACCCTGCTTTACAGAAGCTAGTTAGCATTAGCGTGATCCCTGTGATCAGCAATGACAACGTAAGCTAACGTTTCTATGACTAGTTACACGAATTCACAATTTATAAAGAAATCTAGCAGAATCCTCAGCGCCGTGCCCCCTGTTTGAACATGTAAAATGTTGAGAAAAATGCGAGCTGAGAACATTCGTCCGCATCAAACATTGTAGACTGTAGCGTTACTTACGGAAATGTCCATCCATATATACTTAGGGTGCAAATTTATGCATTCCAAGGAGTAATTAATTAATATAATATCTCCAGTGTAATTTTTACACTTTGCGAATTCATCCCACAGGCTCTACTGGACCCTCTGGTGGGCCTGTTTTGGGCCACGGGCCACATGTTTGACGCTCCTGCTGTCGAGTATCGTGATGGATATTTCATGTAGACATGAAAAATACATGAAAATTTGTCGTTATAAAGAACTCCGTGTAAACCCCTCTAATTAAAGGCGTGCAATTTGAGGATTTTTACCGCCCGCTATTCATGATGGATCAATCTGTGGGCTGTAACACAGAGAAAGCCTGACACACTAGCAAACCTGACACAAAACAAGGAGAAATTTCACTCAGGTGCAGCGCTTTATGGGTGTGTTTGTGCCAGCATATCATTAGCACAAAACCTTGTGAATAGGTCCATTAAGCGGGGGACAGATTGTGGGCACAAATGTGATGCAGTTCACAGCAGTGTCAGCGAGCGCTTCCATTCTTTGTAGGTTTGGCCCAGTGAGTTTTCCACAGTACGTTCCTGCGCACTTTGTGTTTCACAGTGAAAGTCTTGTTAAAAGATGAAGGAGTTGAGTCGACTGAAATGCTGGATATCCTTTGAGATGAAACTTAAATTGATGCCACAGTGCAGAAATTCACTGGTTAAGGCAGCAACAGGATAAAGTGCAAGAAAACATGCATGCATAAAGGTAGTACAAAAACATACAAAAATTAATAGAAATAAGTATTGCTTGTTTTATTTAGTGATATTCGATACCATGGATTTCCTTTCTGATCCAACACCAAGTAAAATTCAGGCTGGTATTGGTGATACCAATCTGATACCGATACTTTGTAGAAATAAATATGTCTGGAAAATCTAAAAGAAAAAAAAAAGTGTATTTCAAATCATAACTTCATAAAGAATACCAGACAGAGTAACTGTTGTTTAATTATTAAGAACTATTATAAAAATGAAAAGTTACATATTAATTCCTGTAGCATAAATGTGTTAGCATGAAACATGAAAACACTGAACATGTAACACTTCAGCACAAGCATCCGACACTGACACTTTCCCTCATTCACAAGTTCTCACTGAGGAACAGTAGCGTATTAGTCTTTAGTCTGTTCTGTTTTTTTGCTCAGAACCTCTCCTGCCTTTGAAACGCCTGCCACTTCTGTCATTCCCAGGTATCTTAGGGCTGGGAAGGACTGACCGAGAAGCGTGACGCAGTCCACACTTACCCAGGCGGAAGAAGAAGTAGTTCCCACCAATTGTGTATAATTCGGACAAGATCCCAATAGTTTAGCTACTTTCCACTGTGTTCCTGATATACATTACCTCAAATGACTGACGTATGAAAAGTATCGATATTTAGATTTGTGAATCCATTCTCGAGTGTAAAGATCTGGTATTGGAGATATCGATATGTCGGTATCGATCCACCCATCACTTGTTTTAATAGCATATCTCAACTAAACAAATGTTATTAATTATTTAATAGATACAAGAAAAGCTATGGTTTCAGAGCATCATTCAGTCAGTATCGATACACTATTTCCTTTAAAAAAAAAAATGTATCCACCGTTGAGTAAGGCTGCACAATTTTGGCCAAAAATAAAATCCCGATATTTTCCTCTAAAAACTCCATTTTTGGGTAACGTTACAAAAGACAACAGAAGTCAGCATGTCGTTTTCGTGAGCAGCCCACAAGTAAGGTACTGCATGAAGGTAAGGTCCATGGTCATTATATGAACTTCTGTGAAAGACCGCTCTCACAGATAGGGGGAGGAGTCTACGGTAGCCCGCAGGCGCACGGCCCAGAGGCACGAGAGAGATGAGATCAATTTGCCGATTTCCCTTTTTTAAAAATCGTCCTAATTTTAAAAAAATCCAAGCCCTACCGGTGAGTAATACAGAAGGGCACTATTGAAAGCAATAAGACTTGCAAGGTTAAAATGACTGCGAACTCACCGTGGAAGGCGAATGAATGCCTGTACAACATTTAATTGCGGATATCGCTACTAGCTCATGTGCGTCAGGTGTCACACTGAATACTGAGAGCTTCATCTGAAGTTAGCTTTACCTTACACAGCTCTCTCGCCTCCTGTTTGCCTGTTAGGTCTACACATCCGCATTGCCCACACCTCTCCCTCCAGGATCCCATCCAGACTTTGGCTTTTCCCCTCTTTCTGTGTGTTTACTTTATTTTCAGCTCAAATTACACTCCAAATAAACTGCTGGCTGACGTCCGTGTTCGTTTTGGTACAAGAACACTGGCGACAGTTGACAGACAGTTATTATGAGATGCGTCGGTCCGCTGACAGATTGTCCAGTCATTAAGCGTGTTCTGTGCTGGACTGGCTCAGTTGTCGGGTTTGTGTTCCTCTCAGACTAACACACTAGAATCTGCTTCAGCAAATGTGTTCTGTCCCATCTTAGAATCTGTTTCAGATAGTCATTACCAGTGTTGTGCGAGTTACTTCCAAACTGTAATGCATTACAGATTACTTGTTGCTGTTATTTAAAAGTAATTCATTACCCTTACAATATTACTTTCTCAGAATTGTAATGCGTTACATGACTCCTACATTACTTTTGAGTTACGTACAGACTCTCATCATAAATAGAGCATGTGCAGTAGAACCCACCCCCAAAGTCAAATAATACCCCCCCCCAAAAAAAAAAAGAGATAGGAGAAGCTTGGGATGTATAAATGTGCACCCTAAGGTAC